>OX596261.1:13161185-13346349 GCA_951394255.1 Polyploca ridens
AGCACAAATAGCCAGAAGTGCAGGCAAGCTCGCGCATGTACACTTTTAGCCAAATCACAGTAGCCAAAATAACAAGCGAGAATCCAATAGACGACGAGCATCGACTGACGAACCAATCGTGTGCAGCTCGGCGCTCCCCCCTTCTTCATTCCGCCAAACAGACCGAAAAATTAACTACTGCGCAGGTGTTAATTTGTGCTCACGACTCGTGCCCCTTACTATACCTAGTGTGATAGTGACATCATGGTAAGCAAGCATCGAGCGTGTTCCTGCATTTGAAATGGTAGATTGGAGAGAGGTAACGTTTGTGATGCTTTTCAGATCAAAGTATAATATTTGCATAATTCAGGGTTCTTCAAAAAAGGTGTGAAGAGATTTTTCTCGGGTCGGCAATGGGGGAGTGATACCCTTTTATCCCATTTATGCCACTGATTTGATATTCTTTAATAATTTTATAAAATCTCCCAACAGAACTCCAAAACGACCCGAACTACCGCGACGTCCTGAACGGTATAACTGGCGTGAGACTGAACGCGCAGCTGGTGGACGCAGTCGGAGGGCGCGCTTCAGCCGACATGCGCTTTGTCGCACACTACAGCGAGAACAATCAACACATACGTATCTCAACTAGTACCACTGATGCCAGGGTATTTATCCTTAGTACCACTCACTAATGCGATCCATCTGAGCCGGAGTTGAATCGATTTTATGTCAAAAGACGCCATAATGAATGGAACATGTAAATACTAATATGACTAATAATTAACTTTAACCCGCCGCGCGCCTTATACAGACCGTTTGTGTTTAATTCAGAATTTATATAAATTATGTAACTATTAACCATATCTACTAATAAGTGTTGCAATGCCCTTGCAGGGCTCATGTTGTGGACTAATTTAATACTTTAACATCTTAAAATGTTACATGAAGCAATGAGTAAATGAATTATGAAAAAAATATATAGAAAAACGGCACCGTTATACCGCAATTTCACCCTGATAAGTGATGATGTGGCCGAAGTTGGTAAGCATACAAAGCCTAGAAGGAACTTGCTCTCGAGTGCAGCTGTCGGAACACACCGATATGTTCTTGGCGACAGATTTTCAACTGGAGGATGGTAGTCAGCCAGGCGGGTAAAGTAACCTACCACAGTGCTGTGGTTGCCTTGGGATGTGGTTCCTTCACCGAAAGCTCAAGCTCATTGTAAGAATCGAGTCCCTTTGTTTCGGCATCCAACGTCACTACAACCTCAAAGCTATCTTCGCTTAAAAATATTCGATATTCAAATCCATTTTTAACCGACTTCAAAAAGGAGGTTCTCAATTCGGTTCTTTTTATTTTTGTTACCTCAGAACTCTGTCATTTATTAACCGATTTGGAAATATCTTATTGTGTTTGAAGGATAAACTTCCCGTTTAACCCCATTTTGTCTTTAGGTCAGGTTTTGATTACTTTTTAGTGTACTTTGAAGTCGGTTTAAGTTTTTTGTAAAACAGTTTTAATTTTTTTTTTTTTATTTGCTTTGTATTTTTTTGGCTCGGGCAATAATGGCCGTCATTTGAATTGCCATTTGCAATAAACATTGCTAACACCCAGGTTGGCGAGTACGTGATCTTCCACGTGCAGAGCAACTTCTACATGGAGTCATTCAACTACGTGGTCATGTCCAAGGGTATCATCCTCACCAGTTCACAGGAAATTATGAAGGTAAGCAAACTGTTTAACTAAGTCAAAATCTAATGATCACCGTGGTAGGTTCTGGTGGAAATAAGTGGATCTGCTGCGCGTATATGTTAAGCGGTTTTAACACGGGTGGCCTACAACACTTCAGTAGTTTTTATTTAAACTTTTTTATAAAAAAAGCAAGTATGTATGAACTATGTATTACTCTGCAGTTCATCTGTCTCAACCGTAAATTTTTTCATCAACATAATTCCCAACAAATGATTATTAAGTTCAATAAATGTAAGAAAAATTAAATAATATTTTCTTAAAAATTACTTCCTCTTTATTTTACTATGAAACATTTCCTGGATCATTATTTTTCTTGATTATTTTTATATTTTTCCAAAATTTTTTGTATACCACAATAAATATCTATCTATACTTGGTAGAGATTTCGAGATGGCATATTTTCGAAACCTATGTTGGATTAGTCATGCTGAACAACTGTTACTATGATACCAACACAGTATTCTCAATTGACGGGCCAGTTGGCGCAGTTGGTGAAGGTTCACCTTACGCGTCGCAGGTCGTGGGTTCGATTCCCACACAGTACATGCATTTGTGTGCATGAACATGTCTGTATGTCCTGAGTCTGGGTGTAATTATGTATATTAAGTATGTATTAACAAACAAAAAGTAGTATATGTATTATATCAGTTATCTGGTTTCCATAGTACAAGCTCTGCTTAGTTTGGGATCAGATGACCGTGTGTGAGGAATTTCCCAGGATATTTATTTATTTATTATTTATTATATAATTTTATTTTTACTTTTCATACAAAAGGTCAAGCTTGCTCGATCATAATGTATGAAAATATGCCATCTTGACATCGACACCCGGTATAGTGAATGTAATATAAGGTCCTAATAAATTAGTGAATTTTCTCTTGAGGGATGAATGTATAGAATAGAATATCATTTATTTGTTTTAAATGTGGTTTTACAAGGTCTTAAATATATACAGGTCATTAGTAATCAAAAAATAATATTAGAAAAATAATCCGTGGGATTTATTTTTAGATAAATGGTTAAATTTATACTTTGTACTGATATTAAGTTCAATTTCGGAATTTTGTTTCGGAAAATATTTTTTTTTTTTTTGATAATCATGTAATATGCTAAAGTGTAGACATAATACTCAACGGGAGTACGAGGGAGTAAAGGGGTGGGGCGATGGCGGCTTGCGCCTAGCTCTAGTCTGTGCACGTGTCTAGTGACCATACTTTGCGGTAATTTTATTTCAAATTGAATAAGGTATTTCTCAACATATTTAGAGTATTTAATGGAATTAAGTCCATTTTTGGGGAATATATATTTTGTACTACCGCTCCTGGGTCGCTTGTCGCCGACCAAAACAACATCCTGTATAATGTAATGTGTTGTGTTGTTGTGTACAGGAGGGTGTGGTAACGTTCGCGGTGTCGGTATCGGCGGAAATGGCTCCGGTGGCGACGGTGGTGGCGTGGAGCACGCAGCGCCGCGGTCTGGTACTTGCCGACTCGCTCACATTCCCCGTCAACGGCGTCTCCAGGAACAATGTAACTACAAACTGGACTAGACCCTACACAACACTACACTACACCACATAACACTACACACTAAACACACACCACAATATACTACACACTACACTACACACTAAACACACACCACAATATACTACACACTACACTACACACTAAACACACACCACAATATACTACATACTACACTACACACTACACTACATACTATACTACACACTACACTACACACTATACTAAACATCCTACACTAGACACTACACTGGTGCCGATTCTATTGTAAATCGCTCTAAACTAATTTTAGTCACATCATCTCTTTCATACAAACATGATTGAAAAAGGATAGAACATATTTAAAGCTGTCAAATTAATCTGCCGTATTCATTTGCGGGTATTTAGACGTAACCGCGATAGATGGCGACTAAATTTATATTGAAAACAAGCATTGGACTAATTTGACAGGACTAAATTTCTTACATCCTTTTGTATTCTTTGTTAGAAAGAGACATAATGAGATTAAAATTTGTTTAGTTGTAAACAACAGAATCAGAGCCATTGTTTAGTAAAACACCCTACACTATTATACTACACACTTCACTACACACTACACTACTCTCTATACTACACACTACACTATACACCACAATACACTACACACTACACTACATACTATACACCACAATACACTACACAATATACTACAAACTACACTATACACCACAATACAGTACACACTACACTACAAACTACACAACACACTACACTATACACCACAATACACTACACTATACACCGCCAAGAATTTTTCTTTTGGATTTAGTTTTACTTACTATATTGTGTAATTATATGTTATTTGTACAGTTCACGGTGTTGATAAACAACCGTAAACATCGCACCGGGGCCCGAGTGGAGGTGGCCATTTACGGCGAACCGGGATCGTACGTTGGCCTTTCCGGAATAGACGACGCTTTCTACACCATGCAGGCCGGAAACGAACTCACATATGCTAAGGTAACATCTTAAAAAAAAACCTAAAAAAAAATGTAATTTTACAAGCGGGATTTTATAATTGAAGTGTTCTATACAATGTTAATATCAAGCTCCTTAAATATGGCACAAATGCAGAACCACACCCGGTTTATACAGTTTTCTTACACTGTTTGTTTTTAAATTGTTCGTGTCACACGGCTTGTGTATTTTGCCATTTTCCAGTTATATTATAAGTTCTAGTCACAATAAATCACTTTCACATAGTCCTCAATCAGTCACCGTCAATAAAAGTCATGATTTAGTACAATGGTGGTTGCACTAAAACTTTTCACGGACTTCTTGAGACAACTTGAAAAGTCACGATACACATGATTCATTTCATTTCACTTCACTGGTGCACATGGATTGATCTTTATTGGATAAAATCGCAAGACGTGTTCTATAGAAAATATTTCGCTGACTTCAAAACAGTGTCAGATAAGAGTTACTTCATACTTTTTAGTGTACTTTGAAGGCGGTTTTTTTTTTGTTAAACAGTTAATTTATTTTAGAATTTTT
The DNA here is from genome assembly GCA_951394255.1 of Polyploca ridens. Lineage (NCBI taxonomy): Eukaryota > Metazoa > Arthropoda > Insecta > Lepidoptera > Drepanidae > Polyploca > Polyploca ridens. The sequence continues at coordinate 13,165,982 of OX596261.1, forward strand.
AGTTTCATCTATATGAAATTTATATGGGACCATTTCGGAATAAACCCCTTTCGAACAAAAAAAGAATTTTGCAAATCCGTCTATGTATGACGGAGTTATGCCCGAACATACATAAAATAAAAAAAGGAAAAAACATACAAACATCTGAATTGATAACCTCCTCCTTTTTGAAGTCGGTTAAAAATACCACTATATGATATAATGATGATAATATGCAATAAAACTCAAAATACACGAATTTATGATATTAAAAATTAAAACGCAACGTCACTCTGCAAGTTCCCGCCAAAAAGTCCTTCGGTATAGTTTTCCTACACTTTTATGGTTTAAGACATTTATTTCTCAAAACAGAATATATAATTCACTTATATGAGAAACACAGGGTAACATATAAATTGTTTCATGGATCGAATGGAACGGCGAAAGTTACATAATTGTTACTTAGGTAATAAGAGTACATTTATTTTTTTTACAGTGTAGGTAAGCAGCAATTTTTTATTTTATTTTATCACCTAGCGAGCAAAAGTATGAGACAATGCACGGTCTTAATTACATGTCGTGATTCAGTTTCTATCATTGCAACATTAGGTAGTTTATTTTTTATAGGTTTATTCTAAAGTTTAAATTAGACCGATAATAATTATTAATTTAGTAGTAGTTATATATATATATATATATATACGTATATATATATATATTATTTGTTTTTCAATATATAAAATTTCAATTGTTTTTTGAATAATGGGTAAGACTGTATTTCTTTTACATCATTAGGCAACTTGTTATACATTTTGGCACCTTCAAATCTGATGTTCCTAGCTCCATAGTTGGTTCGTGGCGCGTATAAGCAGATATTGTTGGCATTTCTCATTAATCGGGTTTGGCTCAGCGATTTTTTTGTAAAAGTTATTTGAGAGTGAGTATCTTTAGTCAAAATTTTTCTTATCAGCAAACATGTGTGGTACATATATATTTGTGTAATTGTCATTAATTTGGTTTTATTAAATACTGTTGCCGTTGGTGTTAAATAGTTAAGGTGAAATAGTAGTTTTATCGCTTTGTTTTGGGTTGTCTGTAATTGTTTTAAATTGGTTTTAGCAGCCGAACCCCATACTTCAATTAAATAGGTTAAATGAGACTTGATGAGGGAGTTGTATATGATATATCTAACAGATTCAGGGAAACAGCGGACGATGCCTCGAAGTATGCCTATTAGAGATGATAATTTTGATCTTAATTTATCTAAATGTGGCTTCCAGTTTAACTGGCCATCAAGTATGAGACCAAGATATTTCTCTGATTCTACCTTATCTAGCGGTTCATTGTTAATGTGTAATGATGGGAAATTTGGAACTTTTTTTATTTTTGGCTCTAAAAATCATATAGTTAGTCTTAGCCACATTAATAGTCAGTAAGTTGTACTGAAACCAAGTATATAAGGTATTTAGGTCTTCTTGGGCTTGTTTGGCAACTGTTTGAATTTCATTTCCAAAGTAAAAGAGACAGGTATCATCGGCATATAGTGTCACATCTCCAGTTAGGCCTAGGTCTTTCATATTGTTTATATATATTAAGAAGAGCAAGGGCCCGAGGATGGACCCTTGGGGGATTCCGTAAGTTATTAATTCAGGAGTACTTTCCACATCGCCAATTTTAACTATCTGATATCTATTAGAGAGATATGACTTTATCATATTATACGCAAAATCTTTAACACCGATAACTTGTAGCTTTTGGAGTAGTAGCTTATGACTAATCGTATCAAAGGCCTTTTTAAGATCGATAAATATTCCAAGAGCTATTTGTTTTTTGTCTATTTTACATTTTATGTTTGTTACAATATCTATACAGGCTGAGAGAGTATTTGAATGGGATCGGAAGCCATACTGCTTGTGATAAAGAAAGTTAATGGAGCTCAGGAATTTGTCTAAGCGGCTGAAGATAATCTTTTCGAAAACTTTGGAAATTACTGGGAGTACTGAGATGGGGCGATAGTTACTTGGGTCCATTTTATTGCCCGACTTAAATATTGGGCTAACTTTAGCTATTTTGAGTGAGTCAGGGAAATAGCCAGATTTAAGGCAGTCATTAATGCAGATAGTAAGTTTCTCAAGTATAAGCATTTTTACACATTTAAGGGCCTTGCATGAGATACCGTCTAGACCAGTAGTCGTATTTGTATTTAAATTATCGATTATCTTACTAACCTCAGGTATGGTAGCGGGGGCTAAATTCGTTAGTTCCGATAACTGTGATTCGATTTTACTATTATAAAGTTCACTGTATGTATCACTATCATGGTATTTTAGGGGAATTTGATTAGCTAAAAATGAGCCTATATTTGCAAAGAAAGAGTTAAAACAGTTGCAAATATCAGATTCGTCAGTAAAATTACCCGACCGCGTTTCAAGTTTAGACGGAGCAGTGCTATTTTTTGTTTTGTTACTACCTAAAGTATTAATTAATTGCCACATTTTAAGGGGTTTTTTATCACAATTCTTAAAGGCTTTATAATAGTATCTACTTTTCGCATCTTGTATTTTTTCTCGAACTTCTTTTTTTGTCGTTAGTAATTCTATTTCCATATCTTCTTTAAGCTCTTTGTCTTTGCTACGTGTTTTCTTCAAGTGAGCATTTAATAATTGATTTCTTTGGGCTATTGCATCTATTATTTCTTTGTTGATCCAGTCGGAATTGGGTGGATTTTGAATCTTCGTTTTAGTAATCTTACTTTTTTCTACAGCTTCCTTCAATTTTTTCTCGAGTTGTTCATATTTGTAGTCGTAATCATGGTTTAAGTGTTGTTCCACTGTCTTGTAAAGTTTATCATAGTCTAGAGCTTTGTAAATGCTTTTTTTGTTCTTTTCTGGTTTATACTTGTGAATTTCAAGATAGATATGCTTGTGGTCGGACATTGCTGAATTCACTATTGCTAGATGAAATTGGTTATTTTTTAGATTTGAGCTGACATGATCAAGGATTGTTTGAGTGCTTGGTGTCTCTCTTGTACAGTAGGTCTGATTTATTTTATTGAGTATGCTATAACTATTTTCTTTTAGTATCATTTTGTAGTTAGTAGTTGCTTGATCCTTTTTTAGTAAATTATAATTAAAGTCACCAAATACAACTGCCCGTTTTCGTTTTAGAAGCTGCTGTGAGAAGGTTTCAAGAAAACCATTATGATTTGTTCTTTCCGGTTTGTAAATAGCACCAACGTCTAAGGAAAATTTGTTTAGGTGAATCCAGAGATAGTGGTTGTCGTTTTCGTGTATGTCTTCAATATAATTGTGCTTGAGACTGCTATGCACATAAATTGACACACCTCCTCCTCTGCCATTACTTCGATAATTATAGTAGTGAGTATAGTTTGGTAAAGTTAGACTCATAGCCTCGGTCTCACTCTTTATCCATGTCTCAGTTAGTATTATTAAGTGCACTGTATTTGGGATAGAATGGATTATACATTTTAATTCATCAAGTTTGCCTGGACTTACTATACTGCGTACGTTAGCATACAAACATTTTAGAGATTTGGGATTGTAAATAACATTGGTATGAGTGTTTGATATTTGATATGTAATATTGCTGGTATTCGCATCTGTTCCATTAGTCTCTTTACTACTCAGTTTTTTGAAAGCGTAGTGACGATTTTTGGAATACCTTTAATATATTTAATAATAAGATTTTCTTCACCCTCTTCTGTTCTTTTCTTTAGTTCTTCTCGTAATTTCAATATTTCTTCTTTCTGATATGGAGTTTGATCAGAGAAACATTTAATGTTCATTGTATCATTGGAAATATTGCTTCTTTTACGTAGTATTAATTTGGCCGTGTCAACTGAAGCAAAGCAAACTTTTATAGGGCGAGATTTACTGTTGTTATATTTTCCTAGCCGGTAACATTTTATGGGTTCTGGGCAGTTGGGATCAGCCAGCTTTATCATTTTGATGACTTCTTGTTTATCATGCTCGATTCTCTGGGCTGGATCCTTGGAGTTTATCTCTACTATGCCACTTATGATTATATTTTTCTCTCTTTGAAAGCGCTCATGAATTTCGGTCATCATATAATCATATGTCGGGTTCGTTGGAGGTTGATTTATAGAAGAGGTCGAAGCTTTGAAACTTCCAAAATCATTTTTAAGATCATCGATTCTTTTTTCCAAATTGACTTTAGAAAATTCCATCTTAGCTAATTCCTCCTTGACCCTTTGCTGCTCTGTAGAAAGTTGGTCAGTGGTTGATTTGATTTGGGTAATCTGGTTGGTTATGAGAGATACTTCCTGAGATATTTTATCTAGTTTTTCAGTTTGTGTTTCGGCCATTTTTGTTAACATGGTCATTATTTTGCTCTCAAATTTATCGAATTTATTAGATAGGTCATCATCTGGTAGCCTTCTTTTCCGCTGAGCTATTTCACTTCACTTTTCTAGTCAAATAAAACTCACTTGTTTACAGGTGATATCAAAAATGTCTCACTTCGACGAGTCAACGAACGGTACATTCGCGTACACATGGCGCTCGCACTTCGGCGACGCGGACGAACTGGTTTACTTCCCCTCCGCTACCTTCGGCATCGACGCTAATAGGACTTTTGAGTGAGTGTTATTTTATTTATCTTGTATACTGTGCTCCGTGGACTCACCCGAGATAGCGTGATGTTATGGAATATATACATTCAAAAAATACGCATCGATTGGACCCAATTATATTTTGCCGTTTGGTCGATGCCATGGGACCGTGAGGGTCAAAAGCTCGCCGTTTTGCTCGCACTTTGTCATCAAAATTGATCGAGACCTTCGGAGACCAGCGGGCGGGGAGCTTTTTCCGCCAACGCATCAGCTTGGCTATCCAAAGAGGAAACGCTGCCAGCCTTCTGGGAACTTTGCCGCAGCGGCTGAGTTTCTTGCCGGATTCTTCTCAGTTGAAGGCCGAGTTCCGAACCGGTGGTAGCTTCAGTAAACGTGACCTTCATAAGTGCCCTTTTGGGGCCTAAATTGAATAAATGTCTTTGACTTTGACTTGACTTGAGGAATTTTTTTATATATAGATTGTATTTTGTACATATTTAATGTAAACTAGCTGCCCGGCGCGACTTCTTTCGCGTGGTGCTACCCTACCCTGTGGTGCTACCCTACCCTACCCGACTAAATCTAAACCATCCAAAAATTATCCGCCATTTATTGAATTCATTTGTTACAAAAAATGTGACAAATGAAGAACCGCTCGACCGATTTTGTGCAAACTTCACATAAACCATCTACTAAATAGTCCGAACAAAGCCTAAACATTTGGTTTGGTAGGTGAGCCCGTTCTTGAGTTATAAAATTACAACGAAAAGTGGCATTGATTTTTATATATTTAGATATAATTTAAAACCAAAAGGAGCTGGTATACCTATGGTTATCTGGTTTCCATAGTAATATGAACTTTATTGAATAGCAATAAAGTTCAAATTGACTCTACATTTTATTTAGAAAACGTTTATATGGGAAAAAGAAAACGGCTGTTTTTAGGGGTTTCCCGGCAATTATTCGAATTTTTCTACCTTTTTTAAACCTTACCTAGACCTCCACGAACATTTCAAGACCAAGATAAGATAAATCCGTTCAGCCGTTTTCGAGTTTTAGCGAGACTAACGAACAGCAATTGATTTTAATATATATAGAGATAATGTTTTCGTGTTACTATTATGATTATATGTACAACAGATACGCCGGACTGATAGTGCTGAGTGACGTGCCGGTTACCCGTCGGTACACCGTTTGCAACGCGTCGCTCGACCTCGGCGAATGTCTGGAGGGCAGCTGCTACCCGCTTTCACGGCGATGCGACGGCGTGTCCGACTGTCCCGACCATACTGACGAGACTGGATGTAAGTATGGACTGGAGGAACGAGGTGGTGTGGTACACTCCCGGCCCTCGAGTGACAAGTTTAAGTGAAAACTTCTTTAGCGGTGTTGTGCACTTTTTGGGATGGGTAAAAAATGTTAAACTCGCGTCAGATGTCACGTGACCCTGATCGAAAATTCGTAAGACGGAGGGAGAGTAGTTGCAAATTTGACTGTATTTATACTCGGGTTATGTTCAAATTCTTATAATATTCTCTAGCTAGCCGGACGGTAGGTACCATTTTTGTTACTATTTTAAGTTAATAAAAAAATCTTATTCAAAAGTATTATATGTACATGTATCTTGAACTAGCTTTCCGTTGTATAAAAACACTGTAAAAAATTTCTACTTTCAAAAATGCACAACGTTAATATTCAAGTTTGCACTTCTGCGGGCACTCCCGGAGTGCAACCCGGTGTGTTTTTTTAACGCCTATCTGCGATCAGTCCTTAGACTATGAGCTTTTTATGTAAGTCATCTAGTGTATATTCTATATCTAGTGACAAGTGTAAAAAAAAATATACGGCCATACTCATAATTTTTTTTGGACGTCGAATGCTTCTTTAATAGCCCGTCTCGCTCCCGAGGGAACTGTGATACCGCCCACGCCACACTCGCTGTGCCGATTATGATGAGTCGTAACCATATCGACCTATCGTCCTCCTTAGGGTCACTTCTGTGCGCGGCGGGCCCCCGCTCCTATAGCCGACCACTCCAAAGGTCCCCGTTTTAGTCGCCTTTTACGACTGGCAAAGGAACACCTTAGATTAGCTGTTATTTTAAACCCAAGCTACTGGGCAGGAGGGCCGCGATGAGATACCTGCGTGCCCCAGCTGCGTTAAATCCGAGCGGGATAAGCCCTCCCGATCCTGCTAACCAGCCTATTTCTGGACCATTAAGATCTTGCACAAGGAAGCATCGCTGACACGACCGCTGTCAGGGAGTTATTTCACGCGATTTTGATCCAGGAACCGCTGCTCGGGTTCCCGATGCGGAACCCTATTCGTTCCCATACCAATGGAAGCAGGTACGTAGGTACGTAGCAGCCGTAGCTACACATCTGATCCTTCACTGTTAATCACGCTTGCCAAGTTGGGAATGCGATAAGTCCTGTCGTTTGATCGCCTCTTCTTGGTTGCCTCTACCACAGGCGGGCGATGAGGATCAGGGGCTCTACCGCGTAACTTTGGTGGTAATCGTAACGAACACCATTAATAAATTTCATCCAATCAGAGCCCACGAATGGTCATCGTCGCGTCATATCGCGTGCGCGTCATTGGATCAAATAATTAATGGTGTTCGTTACGATTACCACCAAAGATACGCAATAGCCCGGCAGGTCATAGATCCTCGCATCCATCAGTCAGATCCGCCAGAATGTAACGTGGCAGAAAACAAACCAGAACAGTTGCCGCCCCCTGTGACTGAATTACCTTACCCTATCTTCACTGGCAGAGAATCCAAAACGAACCAATACGTAATGTCACCTATGGCAGCGACTGAAAATCAGTGCTGTAGCCCTGTACCTGTACGGGGCTTGCAGTCTACAACTGAGTCGCTGTCCACTTTTGATGTCACACAACACAATTTAATATTACTTTTATCTTCCTTCTTACTGTTTTTTGTGTATGTTATATGTAACAGTGTATGTAATTGTGTTGTGTTACCGCAATGTTTTTTCTTTCTTTCTTAATGGTCTTTATTACCAGGTGAACATGACGATCAATTCGAGTTGAGCCACTTCCGCAAGTTCCGGTTCAACCGGGTGCAGCGGCAGTACGACAACGTGTGGGTGTGGCGCGATGTCAACATCGGCCCGCACGGACGTTACGTTTTCAACGTGGACGTGCCGCAGGTACGTTAGGATTTGAAATATTAAAATTAAAAAAATATTTTTTGTCATGTAATTTACTATTGGCTAAAGATCAGGGGCCCAAGTCTGCTATTACAATTGTGTTCCAATGAACTATCAGTGTTGTCAAAATTGTCACATTTTACAGTTTTGGTAGTCTACTAACACAATAGCGTCATAATGGCGCCATAATAGCTCTCCGACGATTTTCCACTGAAATTACAATCGTGGCACAATGATCTTTTAGTTGTCAATTTTGACTGTTATTGTACTAAAATTCTTTTCGGTCATTATGAGACTATTATGAATTAGTAGACTGCGCACATCGGTTCTATGACAATGGAATTGCAATAGTATCGTGTCAGTATGACATTTTAGCAGACTTGGCCCCCTGTTTGTAAACAATGATGTCTTTATAGTCATATTTATTCATCTGCAACAATTTATGAATACTCATAGAGTTAGAATATTATAGTGATAGCGTTAATAACGTTACCTTGCGTGAAGCGTGAGCAGTTTCTATACATGAATTCGCAGATATATCGTACACTAGTTGATTTACAGCCAGACAAAATGTCAATATGGATTCCTTGTCATTTGTTGGTAAAAGTACCGATGTAAAACGAGAAATTGTCATTCATGACCATACTCTAGTATAGTCACTCTATAATATTCTATGGACACTGTATTTTAAACCTCTTGTATTCCTCTGCCTATTTCTAAGACATAATTACTTACATTATTATAACGTCCACAGGCACCGGCTCACTGGACGGTATCAGCGTTCAGCATGTCTCCTTCCCGCGGCCTGGGGATGATCACCGCACCAATACATGTATGTATTAGTATTACAAATTAGTTCCAGAGGGGCTACCTCTGATATCTGTGTCAAGCTTTATCCATATTCAAACGTATTTTTTAGTCGCGCGGGATTTAAATCCTTTCAAAATTCGTCGATTTTTTTTTGAATCTGTCTGGTAGTTCCAGAGGTTAGAAAGTTTAAATAAATAAACAAACAAAAAATTCTTCCGCTTTATTTTATAATAGTATTAATTATTAGTTGCGCCCCGCGTTTTCACCCACGTACCCGAGGGATGTATTGCTTTCCCAGGATAAAAACTACCCTATGTGTTAATCCAGGACATAATCTATCAGTGTGTCTAATTACATCCAAATCCGTTCAGTTGTTGAAGTGTGATTGATTAACAAACATCCATCAAAACCTTCAAACTTTTTGACATTCCTCACACACGGTCATCTGATCCCAAACTAAGCAGAGCTTGTACTATGGAAACCAGATAACTGATATAATACATATACTACTTTTTGTTTATAAATACATACTTAATATACACAATTACACCCAGCCTGAGGACATACAGACATGTTCATGCACACAAATGCATGTCCTGTGTGGGAATCGAACCCACGACCTGCGGCGCGTAAGGTGAATCTTAACCAACTGCGCCAACTGGCCCGTCAAATTTAGATTATAGTGATTCTAGCTATCCACCGCGGTTTATCCCGCGTTCCCGGGATAAAAAGCCTAAGTCTTTCTTCACACATTAGGCTATCTGCATGCCAAATTTCACGATGATCCGTTGAGTAGTTGAGGCGTGACGGCGTAATAAATAAACTCAATTTCGTATTTATAATATTAGTTAGGTTTCCAATTTTAAAGAGTATTGCATTGCACCAAGCTTCTATGTGTTTTTTGAATAAAATCGGACCCATTCAACGTTTTTTGAATAAAATCGGATTGAGTCTTCAATCATGTATCAAAATAAAATGTAATTTAAATCAAAAGCACTAAGGAGTATTGATATATCAACTTCGATGCAAATCACCCCTAAAATGACTTTCTACCTCTTTTTAATCCCGTAAATATAAAACACGTCTTCAATTCTGTTAAATTGGACCAAGGAATCATGTTGTCCCATACAAACTTTGCCCCCGTTTTTCACCACCTTATGGGTAGAATTTCGGAAAATCCTTTCTTATCGAATGCCTACGTCATACAAAGAACACACAAGTTTCAGATATCTACGATCAGCGGTTTAGGCATTTTATATGTATCATCATCATCATCAGCCTATAATGTCCCACTGCTGAGCACAGGCCTCCTTTCACAAATGAAGGTGAAAGGGAATGGGCAATACTCCACCACGCGTGTCCACTGCGGATCGGTGGAGGTAGGCTAGTGGTCAACCTACTGTTGGAATTTTTCAAGCCGCCTAGGAGGCATCCAACTATCTTAACGACTATCACAATTAAGTGATACCCGGGACCAACGGCTTTACGTGCCTTCCGAAGCACGGAAACGCTCGATTTGAAATACCACTAGGCGGTCACCCATCCAAGTACCGACCACGAAAGGGGTAGCTTAACTTAGCCGATAGATTAAGAACGGCTAATCATGCTACACCACGAGCGCTTTATATGTATAGGTAGATGATATTAATTTGTCCGTGTATTTCCAGTACGTGGGCATCCTGCCGTTCTTCATCAAGGTGGAGGGCCCTGAGTCGTGTCGGCAGGGCGAGCAGGTGGGGCTGCGCGTGGTGGTGTTCAACTACCAGCCGCAGGACATCGAGGCCGTCGTCGTGCTGCACGCCTCGCCCGACTACAAGTTCGTGCACGTCGAGGAGAACGGCATTGTGAGCACGACACTATTTTTTAATTTGTTGGCGTCACACGGCTTGTGTATTTTGCCATTTTCCAGTTATATTATCAGTTCTAGTCACAATAAATCACGTTCACATAGTCCTCAGTCAGTCACTGTCCATAAAAGTCATGTTTTAGTACAATGGTGGTTGTACTAAAACTTTTCACGGACTTCTTGAGACAACTTGAAAAGGCACGATACACATGATACATTTCATTTCACTTCACTGGTGCACATGGATTGATCTTTATTGGATAAAATACCACCGATTATATGCAATAAAACTCATAAGACACGAATTTATGAAAATAAAAATGAAATAGCAACGTCACTCTGCAAGTTCCTGCCAAAAAGTCCAGCACGACGATTACTCAATAATCAATAATACGCTAGATCAGGGCTTCTCAAACTTATTCCCGCCGCGCGCCTTAAACAGACCATTTGTGTTTAAGGGGAACCGCGGCCATTGTGCGCGAAATGCCACTGTGACGTATAAGACAAGGTTTAATATTAACTGTCATTTAGTTACTGTTCCATATAAATTTTAACCCTGGCAGGTCTCTCTTGTCTGGTCATCGCGCCTGACGAGTTAATTATGACGCCCTTGGGAACTTGCCTTTTTTTTTCGACGCCTGTGGTCTTCTTGCCATACATTTACCTATTAGTTGCAGTTCTAGTAACAATTTGTCAGAAAAACTCCAAATAGCATCTAAATTTTTGAAAAAGAAAATGCAGTGGTCGCCCGCTCCCGCCGTATCACAATGCGCTTGGCTCTCATTCGACTCGATCGCATCGACGACACAGACAGCCTACTTATTTAGATCGCCCCTGGATTAATACCGCGGCGCCCCAGGGCGTCGCGACGAACAGTTTGGTAAGACCTGGGCTAGATCAAAAAAAAAAATTTAGTCTTTTACATTATCAAAAAATATTAGTCACGTATTTTTTCATTTGTCAATTAAACAAAATAATTGGACTGTTTTACAAAAACCTTAAACGGACTTCAAAGTACACTAAGAAGTAATCAAATCCTGATCTGATGACAATGGGACCAAACGGGAAGCGTACCCTTTCAAATAAAAAAAGAATTTTCCAAATCGGTTAATAAATGACGGAGTTATGAGGTAACAAACATAAAAAAAAAACGTTCGAATTGAGAACCTCCTCCTTTTTTTGAAGTCGGTTAAAAATACGAAGATATCGTTTGTTGAAGTTCCGCGATGATTTGGTAAAGCAAAAAATACGTGTCCATTATTATTTTTTGATAATCTAACTGACAGACTAATTAGAATTATTATTTTTTATCTAGAAATTATCCCTATTATTTATTGCAATATGTATTAGTACAGTGACGGAAAGAAAAGGTTAGTCAGTTTTCAACTTGATTCGTTCAACGTATCAGAAGAAAGCAAGAAAGAAAGCAAGAGTTAATTTATTTAGGTAACAAACTTTCATTGCTTGTGTTTGACGTGATGTAAAAACAAGCAAAACCTTATTCGATAGCAAACTTCACATTAATGGTGCAAGCGAAAACCGACTCTAAGGTGACTTACCTTTTCATTCCGTGAGTGTACATTGATATTTACAATTATATAGGTACATGACCCTATCTATAATAGAGTGTAGCAATATCATTATAGTAGGGAAGGAAGACTGACCAATACTTTGGAATTATTTTTTATTAAATACTGCGAATGAAATATTCATAGAATTATTGAGACAATAATAGCATTTTTTTATTATCATTGTTTTAGACGGTTAATAAATATGTTCAAATTTTTCCCAGCTTTAAGTTTTTCGGGTAATTACTCATTTTACTTCACTTCGTTTCAGATTTGGTTTTTACTCCTCATAGAATTATGGATCTTTCCCATACGTTATTTTGCTTTTAGACATGGTACTAATATGTATTTTACGTCATATAAAAAAGAGCCTTGGGGCTATCTTAAAGCCTATGTTATACAAGATTTGAAGATATATAGCCATATTTTAGTATACATATAATGATATGGTTCAGAGGACGTTAAATACGGTTACGGTTAAAGAATTTATTTTTCTCCAAAGAATTTACAAAATTCACTTATAGAGTAAAACATAAGATTAAGTAATTCTAAAGTGCCGGTAAGCGTAGTGTTGAAAAGTACGTACTTACCCAAAACACCGTTCACAAAACATCCAACAATACGTACAATATATTAATTATAATACATTAAAGGAGGATCACTCACTCAATAACAACATAATAGATTCATAAGTGCCTATTTGAAATAAATTATTTGAATTTAAATTGCAATTTGATTGATACATTTCGATTTGTAAACTAGGACTAAGTAAATAGGTACACTTTTTATTTTTATAATATGAAATTGAAGTGGGTAGTTGCAAGAATGACCCGAGTTGCTTGTAGTAATGTTTACTAAGGCTTACGCCATGGTGGTGATGTCACAGCGAGTATATATAAAATTTATTTTGAATTGTATGTTTTTGTGTAGGTATATTAGTCTAATAATGAAAAATCCTTTAAAATATGAAATTTCAGCAGTTTTTTAAAAGTAATAAAAGAGTTTATATCTTTAATGTCCATCGGTAATTTATTATACAATTTTGCTCCCTCGAACAAAATATTCTTTTTTCCGTAGTTGGTTCTAGGTCGTCTTAGGCAGATGTTGTTAGCCTGTCTTGTCATACGTTTTTGGATGTGCATTTTTTTTGTAAATAAAATTTGTGTGTGAATATCTTTGGTTAAAATTTTCCGGATTAAAAGACATGTCGTATATTTATAAGTTTGAACCAGATTCATTATTTTAGTTTCTTTGTATACTTTAATGGTAGGTGTTAAATAATCGTATTCAAAAAGTGTTTTAATTATTTTATTCTGCGCAGTTTGCAACTTTTGTATGTTTGTTTTTGCTGCTGTACCCCAAACCTCAATCAGATAATCAACATGAGATTTTATCATGGAATTATATATTGTATATCTCACATGTTTTGGGAGACATCGCACTATACCCCGTAATGCACCTGTCAGTGAGATAAGTTTGGCTCTGATGTTTTCTATGTGTGGTTTCCATGTTAATTGACTATCGAGGACAAGACCCAAGTATTTTTCATTCTCTATTTTATGTATCGATTCACCATTAATAGTTAAATTGTCAAATGTGCCAAGTTTTTTGTTTTTTGCTTTAAAAATTATGTAGTTTGTTTTAGATGTGTTTATACTAAGTAAATTTGATTGTAGCCAAACATGTAGGATATCTAGATCATGTTGAGCTTCTTTAATAATAGATTCCATGGAGTGGCCCGAATAAAATAGACTGGTGTCATCGGCATACAGTGTGATGTCCCCCTTTAGGCCGATCTCATGCATGCTATTAATATATATTAAAAACAATAAAGGACCCAGGATTGATCCTTGAGGAACGCCGCAAGTAACTATTTGAGGTTCACTCTGGTGTTCATCGAGTTTGACGATTTGTTGTCTATTTTTGAGATAAGATTTGAATATTTCGTAAGCAGAATCAGATATACCTATATTTTTCAATTTCATCAACAGCAAGTCATGGCTTACCGTATCGAATGCTTTTTTTAAGTCGATAAATATCCCCAAAGATATCTCTCCCTCATCAATTTTATTTTTTATAGATGTTACTAAGTCGGTAGTGGCTGCAAGAGTATTTGATTTCGGCCGAAAACCATACTGTTTTTGAAAAAGAAAGTTGATTGACGTAAGGTATTCGTTTAAACGATTATGTAATATTTTTTCGAACACTTTTGATAGAATTGGCAGTACTGATATTGGCCGATAGTTGCCAGGGTCCATTTTGCTACCTGATTTCAGAATAGAGCTAACTGTGGCTAGTTTTAAAGAATCTGGAAAAAAAAAATTAAATAAAAAGTGGACTGTATTATACGTGAGGGTTTGATGCTAGTCAAAAGAACAAATTAATCGCCCGCTGGCGATGGTTTCTAAAAATGCTTGTGGAGCGAAGGTGAAAGCGCGGACGGGTAGAGGCTGCGTCGCCTCTCGTCCCCGTCCCCTGCCCGCGCACCGAGCTGGTGCTGGCTCGCACACTGGGAATGTTAGTGGTGATGTATCGCCCGCCCGATCTGCCTGTGCCTATGTTAAGCCGGTTCTTAACAAGTTATATTATAAGAACCCCGCACGATAAACTCCTCGATAAAATAAACCTCCTTCCGGGTCAGTCGGATAATAATAAATGCCGTCACTTTCCATCAGCCTTTTGGCCTTTAACTAATAACAAACCATCCATTAAACCCTACCCCCTTATTAATAAATAAGGTTTAAGTCATGTGTAGTGGAACCTGGGATTTAAATATATTCGTCACTTTTTAATGTCATAACAGAAAGGGCTGGGGATATCTTAAGGCTTGGGTTTTGCAATGCTTGACTTAAGCCTTATTTATTAATAAGGGGGTACATGTTCACCACTAGGTCCGTTCATACAATCCGCGCACGTCGTTCGGCGAGCACCAGTTCTTCGTGTACATAGTGTCGGGCGACGCAGCCACTGTGCACGTGCCGGTGGTGCCCACGCGGCTGGGCGAGGTGCACGTGCGCCTGCACGCCTCCACGCTCATGGGGCAGCACCAGTACACCAAGACTATACGGGTTGAGGTATGTTATATACACTAGTGCCGGTGGTGGCCACGCGGCTGGGCGAGGTGCACGTGCGCCTGCACGCCTCCACGCTCATGGGGCAGCACCAGTACACCAAGACTATACGGGTTGAGGTATGTTATATACACTAGTGCCGGTGGTGCCCACGCGGCTGGGCGAGGTGCACGTGCGCCTGCACGCCTCCACGCTCATGGGGCAGCACCAGTACACCAAGACTATACGGGTTGAGGTATGTTATATACACTAGTGCCGGTGGTGGCCACGCGGCTGGGCGAGGTGCACGTGCGCCTGCACGCCTCCACGCTCATGGGGCAGCACCAGTACACCAAGACTATACGGGTTGAGGTATGTTATATACACTAGTGCCGGTGGTGCCCACGCGGCTGGGCGAGGTGCACGTCCGCCTGCACGCCTCCACGCTCATGGGGCAGCACCAGTACACCAAGACTATACGGGTTGAGGTATGTTATATACACTAGTGCCGGTGGTGCCCACGCGGCTGGGCGAGGTGCACGTGCGCCTGCACGCCTCCACGCTCATGGGGCAGCACCAGTACACCAAGACTATACGGGTTGAGGTATGTTATATACACTAGTGCCGGTGGTGCCCACGCGGCTGGGCGAGGTGCACGTGCGCCTGCACGCCTCCACGCTCATGGGGCAGCACCAGTACACCAAGACTATACGGGTTGAGGTATGTTATATACACTAGTGCCGGTGGTGCCCACGCGGCTGGGCGAGGTGCACGTGCGCCTGCACGCCTCCACGCTCATGGGGCAGCACCAGTACACCAAGACTATACGGGTTGAGGTATGTTATATACACTAGTGCCGGTGGTGCCCACGCGGCTGGGCGAGGTGCACGTGCGCCTGCACGCCTCCACGCTCATGGGGCAGCACCAGTACACCAAGACTATACGGGTTGAGGTATGTTATATACACTAGTGCCGGTGGTGCCCACGCGGCTGGGCGAGGTGCACGTGCGCCTGCACGCCTCCACGCTCATGGGGCAGCACCAGTACACCAAGACTATACGGGTTGAGGTATGTTATATACACTAGTGCCGGTGGTGCCCACGCGGCTGGGCGAGGTGCACGTGCGCCTGCACGCCTCCACGCTCATGGGGCAGCACCAGTACACCAAGACTATACGGGTTGAGGTATGTTATATACACTAGTGCCGGTGGTGCCCACGCGGCTGGGCGAGGTGCACGTGCGCCTGCACGCCTCCACGCTCATGGGGCAGCACCAGTACACCAAGACTATACGGGTTGAGGTATGTTATATACACTAGTGCCGGTGGTGCCCACGCGGCTGGGCGAGGTGCACGTGCGCCTGCACGCCTCCACGCTCATGGGGCAGCACCAGTACACCAAGACTATACGGGTTGAGGTATGTTATATACACTAGTGCCGGTGGTGCCCACGCGGCTGGGCGAGGTGCACGTGCGCCTGCACGCCTCCACGCTCATGGGGCAGCACCAGTACACCAAGACTATACGGGTTGAGGTATGTTATATACACTAGTGCCGGTGGTGCCCACGCGGCTGGGCGAGGTGCACGTGCGCCTGCACGCCTCCACGCTCATGGGGCAGCACCAGTACACCAAGACTATACGGGTTGAGGTATGTTATATACACTAGTGCCGGTGGTGCCCACGCGGCTGGGCGAGGTGCACGTGCGCCTGCACGCCTCCACGCTCATGGGGCAGCACCAGTACACCAAGACTATACGGGTTGAGGTATGTTATATACACTAGTGCCGGTGGTGCCCACGCGGCTGGGCGAGGTGCACGTGCGCCTGCACGCCTCCACGCTCATGGGGCAGCACCAGTACACCAAGACTATACGGGTTGAGGTATGTTATATACACTAGTGCCGGTGGTGCCCACGCGGCTGGGCGAGGTGCACGTCCGCCTGCACGCCTCCACGCTCATGGGGCAGCACCAGTACACCAAGACTATACGGGTTGAGGTATGTTATATACACTAGTGCCGGTGGTGCCCACGCGGCTGGGCGAGGTGCACGTGCGCCTGCACGCCTCCACGCTCATGGGGCAGCACCAGTACACCAAGACTATACGGGTTGAGGTATGTTATATACACTAGTGCCGGTGGTGCCCACGCGGCTGGGCGAGGTGCACGTGCGCCTGCACGCCTCCACGCTCATGGGGCAGCACCAGTACACCAAGACTATACGGGTTGAGGTATGTTATATACACTAGTGCCGGTGGTGCCCACGCGGCTGGGCGAGGTGCACGTGCGCCTGCACGCCTCCACGCTCATGGGGCAGCACCAGTACACCAAGACTATACGGGTTGAGGTATGTTATATACACTAGTGCCGGTGGTGCCCACGCGGCTGGGCGAGGTGCACGTGCGCCTGCACGCCTCCACGCTCATGGGGCAGCACCAGTACACCAAGACTATACGGGTTGAGGTATGTTATATACACTAGTGCCGGTGGTGCCCACGCGGCTGGGCGAGGTGCACGTGCGCCTGCACGCCTCCACGCTCATGGGGCAGCACCAGTACACCAAGACTATACGGGTTGAGGTATGTTATATACACTAGTGCCGGTGGTGCCCACGCGGCTGGGCGAGGTGCACGTGCGCCTGCACGCCTCCACGCTCATGGGGCAGCACCAGTACACCAAGACTATACGGGTTGAGGTATGTTATATACACTAGTGCCGGTGGTGCCCACGCGGCTGGGCGAGGTGCACGTGCGCCTGCACGCCTCCACGCTCATGGGGCAGCACCAGTACACCAAGACTATACGGGTTGAGGTATGTTATATACACTAGTGCCGGTGGTGCCCACGCGGCTGGGCGAGGTGCACGTGCGCCTGCACGCCTCCACGCTCATGGGGCAGCACCAGTACACCAAGACTATACGGGTTGAGGTATGTTATATACACTAGTGCCGGTGGTGCCCACGCGGCTGGGCGAGGTGCACGTGCGCCTGCACGCCTCCACGCTCATGGGGCAGCACCAGTACACCAAGACTATACGGGTTGAGGTATGTTATATACACTAGTGCCGGTGGTGCCCACGCGGCTGGGCGAGGTGCACGTGCGCCTGCACGCCTCCACGCTCATGGGGCAGCACCAGTACACCAAGACTATACGGGTTGAGGTATGTTATATACACTAGTGCCGGTGGTGCCCACGCGGCTGGGCGAGGTGCACGTGCGCCTGCACGCCTCCACGCTCATGGGGCAGCACCAGTACACCAAGACTATACGGGTTGAGGTATGTTATATACACTAGGTCCGTCCATACAACTGAATACAGCGCGCACATCGTTCGGCGACCACCAGTTCTCCAAAGGGGTAAGGCAAAACGGTACTTCCCGTTCAAAATTCGGGGTAGCTCGTGCTCATAAGATTGCAGCCAAATATCATTGGCCTGCAAATGACTGGGACATGCAAACATGTTCATGCACATAAATCCAAGTTTTGTGTGGGAATCGAACCCATGACCTGTAGAGTGATAGGTGGAATCTTACCAACCACGCCAACTGGAAGTACTTACTGTACTCGACTTGGTATATCTACAGATTCGTTAACGAATGCACGTTCATATGTACTCACACATATGCTATTCCACGATACAGTACGTTTTATTACATTATTGTTTCTAATCAGTCAATCAATTCTAATAGACGAATGCAAAAAAAGACTACTCTATATTTATGAGCAGTAGCAAAAGCAAAATAGCTGTCTCCTTCATACTCATAAGCTTGACCGCGCGCGATAAAGATGGACAGACTTTTCATGATGCGCATGCAGTGCGACGTCACGCCACTACACAAGCGCAACGTGTAAATGTGTTGAACGTGCCAGCTTTAGTTAACCAATTAGTATAAGTAACAAAACATCTGGTTTCAATAAAACAAACTCCTTAGTTTGTGATGAGATGGCATGAAGAATGTTCCAGAATGTAACTATAATTTTCCCCCACAGGCCGATGGTCTACCCCAATACCGTCATCAATCAGTCCTGCTGGACTTATCGAACAGAGCGTACGTGTTCCAATACATGCACGTGAACGTGACGGAGACTCCGATCATTCCGTACGAAGTGGACCGCTACTACGTGTTCGGGTCCAACAAGGCGCGGATATCTATCGTCGGAGATGTCGTCGGGCCGCTGTTCCCCACTATGCCTGTTAATGCTACTAGCTTACTCGACTTGCCTATGGTAAGTGTGTGGTTTAGGATATTGGTATTTTAGGTAGTTTTTGCTGCTAATGGCCGATTACTTTAACGTAACTTCCATTTATGTTATGATTATATCTACTTGTTTTTTAGGGTGCCAACGTAACCCTATTACTAAGACTCCGCTGTCTGTCCGTCCATCCATCTGTCTGTCAGTGGGCTGTATCTCATGAACTGTAATTGTCAGACACGTGAAAATTTCGTAAATAAATAGTAAATAGGTTTCACACATTGCTCACACATTGAAACCAGAATTGTTTCGAACTGTGCGGGCTCAAAGGAGTTTTCTTCCGCGGACGCTCAGATTGTGGAATGAGCTCCCCGCCGTGGTTTTCCCAAAGGAGTACAGCATGGGGTTCTTCAAGAAGGGTGTGAAGAGGTTTCTTCAGGGTCGGCAACGCGCGAGTGATACCCCTGGTGTTGCAAGCGTCCATAGGCTACGGTAACCGCTTACCATCAGGCGGGCCGTATGCTTGTTTGCCACCTTAGTGGTATAAAAAAAAAAAAAAAAAAGGTATAAATAATGTTGATGACCTTTCTGAGTTCCTTGCCGGTTTTTCTCAGTTGAAGGCGACTTCCGAACTGGTGGTAACTTCAGTAGCTTTGATCTTCCCAGGGTACTGTAATTTTGAAAAACAGACAAATTAAGTGCGACAAGAAGACACCCTCTTGTCAAAACAGGACCATTCGATTGTGATAACTTCTACAATAAATGATTTATTTACAGGACTCAGCAGAACAGAACATGTTCAGTTTCGCGGCGAACATGTATCTCACACTGTACATGCGGTTGATCAACCAACGCAACCGCACGCTGGAGCGCGATGCGTTCTACCACATGAACATACTCTACCAGCGGCAGCTATCCTTCATGAAGCCTGATGGATCCTTCAGTTTGTTTAGGAGTGATTGGTGAGTGATATTTACAGGAGTCGGCAGAACAGAACGTGTACTTCACACTGTACATGCGGTTGATCAATTAGCCAGTTAGCAGTAACAGTTCCAGTAAATTGATAAAATGACCAGCATAATGCTACAATACCTATAAGGTCTGTGTGTACATACTTCATTTTTACGTCGTCTGTTATAAAACTGAACGGATCATCATGCAATTTGGCATGCAGATAGCATATGGTATGGAGAAGGACATAGGCTACCTTTTATCCCGGGAACGCGGGTGCAACCGCGGGGTATTAAGGGGGGTAAAAGTATTATTATAAAACATGCTGTCCCCCGCGGTTTCATCCGCGTTTCGTAATGATCTGTGGAGTAGTTGAGGTGTGAAGGCGTACCAAACATACAAACTCACTTTCGCATTAATAGGATATGCTGGTGGCGTTTGTTCCATACAAACGTAATCCTCAGTTTCCTCTCTGGATAATGACAATAGAGCAATGATTATTTTACCATGCAATCTGTAGGTACCACTGTATGTCCCTCAGTTGTGTTTTTCTCCATAAATAAATTATTATAAAAACTAGGAATCTGCTAAAATCACAAAATATTAGTTAGGATTTACTGTTTAGCAATCTGTGCACCTAGTACCAAAGAAGTCGTGTATTTTTATGGATATACCCTTTCCGGTACACGTATAATCAGATCAGTTTAAGGCGATGATAGCTTAGTGGTAGTGACGTCGGATACCGAGACGAAGGTCCCGGGTTCGAATCCTACAATGAGCTTGAGCTTTCGGTGAAGGAAAACATCGTGAGGAAACCATAGCACGGTGGTAGGGTACTTTGTAGTACCCGCCAGGCTGGCTACCACCCTCAAGTTGAAAATCTGTCGCCAAGCACCTTTCGGTGTGTTCCGACAGCTGCACTTGAGAGCCAGTTCCTTATAGGTTTTGTGTGCTTACCACCTTCAGCCGCATCATCACTTACCATGGTGAGATTGCGGTCAAACACAGGCCTATAAAACAGTAAAAAAAAAATGTTATACGAAGGAATTAGCATCACTGCTACAGAACTTGATTCAATAATATTGTTAATATAGGAACCAGTCTGCATCGAGCGTGTGGCTCACATCATTCTGCGCCAAGATATTCCAAGATGCTTCATTCAACGAATGGGAGAACTTCATCTATATTGATCCCGACGTAAGTAACAATTTTTTCTATTTTTATTCAGATTAAACAAAACTTAAACAAAGATGCAGTGATTTTAAACCTTTTTATTAAATTAACAAGTTATAAGCTTCACATTTTTTGAAGCCGGATTACATAATGTTACCTTGCATTGCATATAAAAGTGACCTTTCGGTATACAAAAGGTTATGTTTTGTGGCAATTTTTATTTACTATTTTAATTACTATTATTTGTAGCTTTTTTGTTTATAGTTAATCTGATTTTTAAATGCCACATAATTTTTATTTTCTATTTTTATTACTATTATTTGTAGCTTTTTTTTTATAGTTAATCTGTTTTTTACTTGCCACATAATTTTCTTTACTTTCATCAAACCGTAGAGACTTTAGTACCTGCCTCAAATTGAAAATCGCCAAGCACCTTCCAATTCCGGCTGATGCACTTAAAAGCCCTTTAAAGCTTTGGAAATGTTGACAACTCAATAAGGCTTACCCATCGCCTATTTATTGTAAAAAAATACCATATTTCTAATTAAGTGAGGTAGAGCGTAGCGTTTATTCGCTCAAAGATCAGCTCGACTGGCTGCGTACCTTACAAAATACCGCAGCCAAATAACTTTATGTTGTGTTCTTGCGCGTGAGTAACGGTCGACAGAGCTCATTGCATCGCGTGAGTGATTTCTCGTATGGTGCAAGCGTTTATATGGCTACTAGCTACTTACCATCAGGCGGGCCGTATCCTTGTCGTATAAAAAAAATGTTTTGGTTTGGTGCAGGTAATCTCAATGGCAGTGTCATGGGTGCTCGAACACCAGACGCCTCAGGGCGCGTTCTACGAGGTGACGTGGTTGCCCAACAGGAACGACAACTCCACCATAGTGGTGCCCAAGAACAGCACGCTCTATCAGAACTCCATCAGACACGCCGGTTGGAACTATCCCGATGCAACAGAGGTACAATAAAAAAAAATCTATACAGGTTGTTGTTTTGGTCAGCGACGAGCGACTCAGGGTCGATGATACAACTGATACTGGTGCTAAAAAAAATATTTAAAAAAATACTTTATTTTTTTATAACAATAAAAATTATTTTTTTTTTTTTTGAAAATCATGTAATAAGCTAAAATAACAGACGTAATACTAAACGGGAGTGCGAGGGAGTAAACGGGTGGGGCAATGGCGGCTTGCGCCAAGCTCTAGTCTGTGCACGTGCCATGCCATGCGAGTGACCATACTTTGCGGTAATTTTATTTCAAATTGAATAAGGTATTTCTCAACGCATTTACAGTATTTAATGGAATTAAGTCCATTTTTGGAAAATGTATTTTTTGTACTACCGCTCCTGGGTCGCTTGTCGCTGACCAAAAAAACACCCTGTATATCTATATATCTTAAGAAAACAATAACATACAAAAAGGCATGAAAAAAAACAAGCAGCCTATCGCTGAAGCATTTTCTTACCTTTGATATTTATATTAGTTGCATGTGAAATGTATTCAAAATTTTGAACGCGAAATGAGGACCATCTTGTATTATTTGTTGCAGCGAGGCGATTCAATAATAATGCAGCGCAATATCACCCTTACGGCTCAAGTTGTCATCACGCTGGAAACTGTCAAGAATCTCAAGGATATAGGAATACGAGAGGTGAGTAAACTTTTTTTTTCTGTTTACACGACTGTGTTTGAGCGCAATCTCACCATGGTAAGTGATGATGTGGCCGAAGGTGGTAAGTAAGCAAAGCCTATGGGATATTTACTAGCAAGGCTAACGAGCCTTCCCTTCGATCGGGTTCGGCACCGGGGTCTTCTAAAGAAGTTACCAGTTTTTTGTCTAGCAGATGCATAAAAGCCGTAGTTGACGGTAGTTGCTCCGATAGCATGGTCATAAATTCCGGCGTCCTGCAAGGCTCTGTGCTGTCCCCAACACTGTTCCTGCTTCATATCAATGATTTGCTGTCTATTGACGGCATTCATTGCAATGCGGACGGCAGTACTGGGGACGCTCATTACTTGGGCCGCGCTAATATCCTGTGGTGGAGAAAAAAAGCGAACGACATGTCTGAAATCGAGAGTACACTGACCAGTGTCTCCGATTGGGGTCGACTAAACCTAGTCCATTTCAACCCCACTAAGACACAAGCCTGCACGTTCACCGCTTAGAAAACCCCATTTGCTGTGGCTCCACGATTCCAGAACACGTCCTTGAACATCAGTAAGAGCATCGGAATCCATGGCGTCGGCATTTATAGCGACGTTCTGTACCGTAGTTAGTCATTTGGAAGACAAGGTCAAGCTGGCACCTTGAAAACTCGGTGTGCTCAACTGAGCTAGACGGTACTTCACATCGAGGCATAAACTGCAACTCTATAAGTCGCAAGTCCGACCCCATATGGAGTACTGCTGCTATTTGTGGGCGGGCGGGGGCACCTAACTATAGCTTGGGCTTTTGACTCGGTTCAGGGACGTGCCATTCGAATTGTCGATGATCCGGAGCTCATAAGGCTTTAGTCTAAGAACAGACTGCCTCCTTAGTGCGTGTTCTGTAGAATTGTTTGACCTGATGCCCACGGCTAACTTCTACCATCGCAACTCTCGTCATCGTCTCGGACTCCTTGCTCACACATTGGACCCAAAATGTGCGGTTTCAAAGGAGTTTACATACCACTGACGCTCAGGTTGTGGAATGAGCTCCCCGCCGTGGTTTTCCCAAGGGAGTACAGCATGGGCTTCTTCAAAAAGGATGTGAAGAGATTTTTGCAGGGTCGGCAACGCGCAAGTTGGTGTTGCAAATGTCTATAGGCTACGGTTTGGAAAAAAAGCTGTAATATTAAAAGATCTTCCACAAAAAAAAAAAGCCTTGCTGAGTTTCTTGCCGGAGTCTTCTCAGTTTCACAATCAGTGTATTCCGAACCGGTGGTAAATTCAACTGTATGTACCAATTTAACGTTCATAAGTGCCTTACTAGGGCCTAAACTGAATAAATGACTTTTTGATTTTGATTTTGAAGGTACCTAACCGCTTAGGATTAGATTAGCGATATGCTTGTTTAGTAGAAGTACACAGAGTAATATAATGTGTATGCGCAGGGCCTGAGCGCGCGCGTGGTGCAAGCCCAGAAGCGCGGCATCTCGTGGCTGGAGCAGCACCTGAAGCTGCTGGAGGAGTGGGGCGAGCCGTACGCGCTGGCGCTCGTCGCGCACGCGCTCACCTTCAGCAAGGCGCCCAGCTCCGAGCACGCCTACCGCCTGCTGCACCGCAGGAGGAGGAACGAGGGTACCGCACCATACCACACCATACCATACCACTAACACTTACAATATAGGCTATGAGCGCGCAAGCATCTCGTCTTTGGAGCACCACTGGAAGCTGCTGGAGCCACTCCTTTTTTTATGTAGTTTTTTAGTACTCTCACAAATATCCATCATATAAAGATCAAGCTTATTGTAACATACAAACTGGGGATTTGCGTTATGGCACTCAACGTCACTACCATAGCATACTCAATTTTTAATGTTTCTTACTTACTTGCAATGTATGTATGTATGTTTGTTCGGGTGGAATCTTGCAAGTCGAATTTAAACCCACTTCCAGTGGTCGAATTGATTTGATATTTGGTGTACATTAGTATATTGGAAGACAATGCATGTACAGTCAACAAAATGTACAGTCATTAAAAAAAGCATGTATTAAATATAAATTTTTTAACAAAATCTTATTTAAATTGGTTAAACATTTGAAAAATTATAGCCAATATAGTCAATAATCAAATAACAAAAAAGAAAATATAACCTTGCTGAATTTCTTACCGGTTCCTCAAAGGCCTAAAGTGAATGAACTTCATCAGTTCATCAGTCAGTAACAATAAAACCTTCTCATCCAGGTGGCCTAGTGTACTGGGGTAAGGAGCCAGTCCCGCAGCCCCCATACAAGATGGAGAACCAGAAGCCGTTCCTGCTGCCTCGTCTGCCGTACAAGTACGACTCCAACAACATTGCGACCACCGCATACGCGCTATTAGCCTGCATGGACCACCAGGACAACAACGAGCCTATTGTCATGTGGCTCAACTCGCAGAGGCTGAGGGATGGAGGCTGGGCTTCTACACAGGTGACGGATTTATTGTTATTTGGAGGGATGGGGTATGATTAACACTCTAGGCGGTGTTAAGCGCGTGAACCGAGAGTGTAATAATCAATGCACACGCGTGTCATACGACGATTTTCAACACACTTGCGAGGTAAAAAACAGACTTGTATTTTGCAATAAATGTCACTTTACGAGCGAGTGTGTTGAAAAGATTGTTATTTACTCAAAGAATGGTGATAAACAAAATATAAACATTTCTTTTTTTGTCACGTGGTATGTACTCGTAAATATAAAATTAATTGATTATCGTTTAACATTACTTAGTAAAACTCCATTAAATTCAATATGAATCCATAATTGTAATACGCATGTCGGCAAAAATCTGTATAAAATTCCAAAAAAACGAATTCTAACTTTAATTATTCAGACGAGAAATAAAAGGGGAAATTGTATTTTTTCCAAAATAAGTCAAAAATTCGCATCAATAAAAAAACTGTTTTTGAATGTACGAATGAAGCCCTGTGATACTTCACTTAAATTTATAGCACTACTTTAATATCCCCATTCCAACCCTTTTTGCAAAGAAGGAATAGGTTGCTAAGAGTTCCATTATTACCGTCTGGGTTAGGAACCTTAAAAACTACCAATCGATCTGGTAATTCTAATCTACTCTAAGGTTTACGCCATACTAAAAACAATACGTATACAATGAATAGTCAGATTAAAAAATAATACATATAGGTATATACAGGGTGTTGTTTTGGTCGGCGACAAGCGACCCAGAAGCGGTAGTACAAAATATATATTCCCCAAAAATGGACTTAATTCCATTAAGGTGCTATATTGAGAAAAAATGATATCTTTGTGTGCTTGTATCTTAATTAATACAAGGGTTGGGGATCCGAGTTTTTATTATATGATTTTTGAGATCTTAATTGAGTATTGCCTTGAAGGAAAACACGTTTGATAGAAATTTTCTCGATAAAGTTTAATTCCAAAGTAGCCTCTAAATAAAAATCTTTTACATTATAACTCCGTCAAACAGGCGAATTTTACAGTGAAATTTAATGCAAAAAATTGGTAATTCATTCTTCTTATACTGTGAAGAACAGATTTTCTATACATTGCATGGTTATTTTATAAACAATTTATATATGGTTTGGTAATTACGTCGTTTATTAAAAGCTGCCGCTTGCCCGGGCGAGTGCCTGAGAGCACTATACACATCTCTTTTTAGCACATACGAAATCACGGTGAACGTATTTATTATACTACTCTTGCATCGCTAGGATCATTCGGCCGAAGCCTTTGTCGACGACGGACCTACGCCAGTTTTTGCGGCCGGCTCTCGTAGTTTTAAACATTAAATATTTTCGTAGCATATTCTTTATTGTCTTCAAAGATAGTATTATAGTTTGTAATATCGTATTAATTTCAGTTTAGTGTGATAACCTAGTTCAATAGTGCTTGTAAATATAAAGTCAGTTGTGTAGTTTTGTTTTTATTATTTTTATAGTGTCAAGTTTAGTGTTAAAGTTGATTTTAATATAATTTCACGACATGGGTAATAGAATAAAGACCAAGGAAAAACAAAAAGCAGCATTTGGAGCAAATGAGAGCCAAAAGCTCGATACATGACAAAAATTAAAATGTAAGTATTAACAATACATATTAATATTATTTTATTAATCGTTAATAACATAACTAACGATAACTTATTTAATTATTTTAGCAATTATATATTGCAGTTAGATCATTATCAGTTTATCGTTCACGTACCGGATAGATTTATACGAACTTATATATAAGTTCGAGTCCGAGTCCGAGATCAGAGAGAACATGAAAACTATGATAACAACTAATTTGTTATTATATTTGCGGATTATTATTATCTTACTTTACATTACATTTTATTACCAAATATAACATGATTTGATTATTATAATTATTTATTATGGTGTATGGACAAATACATATTTTAATGCCTAAAAGTTTTATTAATAAATTTTGTAGGTACTATAAATTAGTATTTAAAATAGGCTACAGTTTACAGTGTATTTCTTATGGTGTACTTAGGACAACTATCTCTTTTTATGTGTTATCTTTTTATTAATAATATTTGTAGGTGCTATAAATGAAATAAAATATTTATGATTCACAGGGAACAATCTCCACAAAAAAGTTACAGTCGTGAAAAGATCATGGTAGAACCCACAGAATAATTTTTGACTTCCTTGGTAGCGCCGCTGGCAGCTTATGATGTTGTCACAGATAATGAATTGTTTTTCGAAAATTTGGATAAGCAGCAGTCCTCCAAAGTGAATTTGGAAGTAAGTGAGTATGTATATTGTACACCTACTTAGGTCTAGCATTACCCGTTAGTTTTTAGTATCCGGATAAAACAAATATTATTTTTTTAGAGGTAAAACCGGTTAACCGGTTTTAATACCGGTTAACCGGTTATTTAAATGTTCACTCGTTTTTTTTCCACGTTATTTCTATAGCTCGAATTATAGATAATAACCGTGCCAAAGATAAAATAATCGTAAATAGGAATTATTGTCAGTTAAAGTTAATAGAGTGGGTATAAAATAAACATCATTTTTTTTTTTTTTTACTGTTTATAGGCTTGTGTTTGACTGCAATCTCACCATTGTAAGTGATGATGCGGCCGAAGGTGGTAAGCACACAAAGCCTAGAAGGAACTGGCTCTCAAGTGCAGCTATCGGAACACACCGAAAGGTGCTTGGCGACAGATTTTCAACTTGAGGGTGGTAGCCAGCCAGGCGGGTACTACAAAGTACCCTACCACCGTGCTATGGTTTATCATCAACATTATCATCTGGCTGCCCTGTTCCCAATCATTTGGGGTCGGCGCAATATCTATGTTTTTTTCCATTCGTATCTTCTATCCGTTATACCAAAATTCACTCCTTTCTTACTCATGTCATCTTTCACAATATCCATCCATCTCTTTTGCATCAAATTGATAATAAAGATAAATCTACAGAGTTAAATAAACTATTATTTCCATGGTTTATTTAACTCTCTTTATATAGACTACGCGGTTCGTTGCTTTTGATTTTATTTTGAATGACATCATAAAAACATAATATTTGCTTGGTTTTTAATTGCTATGAGATATAATGATAAAGTCATAATATCTCATAGCAATTAAAAACTAAAATGTTAAATAAAAATTAGATCAGTAATGAAGAAACATTTATTAAATTATGTTTATTTAAACATTTATTAAATTATGTTTCGTACGTTATAATAATCATTTCACACTTAATATTATGTTACATAGCATATTGTAGCAGCACAATAACTTGCGTCTACACAAACACGTGATTATTATTATACGAATGTTTTCTTGCCTGTTCTTCTCAGTTGAAGGCCGACTTACGAACTGGTGGTAACTTCAGTAGCTTTGACCTTCATAAGTGCCCTACCAGGGCCTTAATTGAATAAATGGCTTTGACTTTGACTTTGACTTTCCTTAGATAAAAAAACATTACTCAGTCTTTGTTGTCGTGCAGACGGTTAAAAAATAACACCAATCAGTCAGCTTGCTGTCTGGCCGATACATAAGAGCCTTCGTTGACAGTAGTTGCTCCGACAGCATGGCGTTCCACAAGGCTCTGAATTACCCCGTACACTGTCCTTCCAGCATATCAATGATATACTCTCTATCAGGCGGGCCGTACGCTTGTTTGCTGCCTAAGTAGTATATTTTTTTAACATTTTTTATACCTATCATAAAAAAAAAATATTATAAGTTATTTTCTTACCAGCTCAACACTATACGCATCAACACACTTCAATTCATCACAAAAATCCTCACTGCATTGGAGTCAGTTTAAAAAACGGCGGCTAATCTTCCTTTTTCCAAACAAAGAAAGAAACCGAAAAAAATCGAAACCGTTTTTTTTTGTTGTTCAAAACCATACCTAATAACCGGTTTTCGATTTTCGGTGAAACCGGTTTGCATTCCCTAATGTGTGGAATGTTGGTAATTACAGACGAGGCGGTATTAAGGCGAACGCGATAACAGAGCCGAAAGTGTAACGATCAATACACACGCGTATCATACGACGTTTTTCAACACACTTGAGAGGAAAAAACAGACTTGTATTTCTTGGAGTAAATTTTTGATAATAATCAACCACACAATGAAAACGTTAACAAATATGGCGCGCAGCTTTTGTTTTTTTTTACAGCTAAGCTCTGTCAAACTATTTTACCCGTTTAAATTAAGAATGATTCGTCTACACACATATCAATTACATTGAGGTACAATTAGGGCATCGGAACCGGGAATTCCCGGTTCTGAGGGTTGCAATAAGAACCGGTTCTTAAATATAAAGAACCGGTTATTTCGGGTCTTTCGGTTTCTTTCGATTAATTTTAAAAGGTCGTTTAGGATGGATCAGTAAATTTCGTAGAACAATCAAAACACACTATAGGTGGTTAGTGTCGCAGCATGAAGCTACTTGTAGCGATTAAATAATGTTAAACTGGTTTGTTAAAAGACTGTGATTCAGAAATCACTGTTTGATTGTCATTCTACGACATATTCGAACATAGAAAACTATTTTATTGTTATTATTATACTACCTATAATGTTTTTGATCATAAATTAATTAAAAGAACAAAAGTTTATATCGAATAATTAATGGAACCGAAAGAACCGGGTACCCGGTTCTGGATTAGAACTAGAACCGAAAAAAACGGTTCTCAAAATATGGCCGGTTCTCGATGCCCTAGGTACAATCTTAACATAATTAATAATAATAATACTACATTGCCTGTGTCACAGAGCGCATTGACTTCTTGAAGCAAAAAGTTTATGCGTGGGTACGCCGTATTCGCCGCTACAGAGAGCGTGTGGATCGATTCCAACAGAATCACTTCTTCCAGAGTGACCAGAGGAAGGTATACCGAAAGTGGGAGGGAACCGACCAACGTGTGTTGGGTGGACAGCTGCCAAGTGCTACTGCCATGATTAATTTCTGGCGTAGTATCTGGTCAATGCCTGTCCAACACACCGAGGGTGATTGGATGAGTGTTGTCAAACGTGAGTGTGAGTCCATCGAACCAATGGAGGCCATTACCATCAGCCCCAATGACATAAGTTGTGCAATCCGCACGACCCAGAACTGGAAAAGTCCTGGGCCGGATGGATTGCACAACTTTTGAATAAAGTGGTTTCGATGCTCACACGAACGGTTGGCAACGCAATTCCAACAAGCTCTTGAGTTTGGTTCCCTGCCAACTTTCCTTACAACCGGTGTTACCTCCTTGTGATAGTACCACGGAAGCGAAAAACTATCGACCCATCACGTGCTTGCCTACACTATACAAGCTCCTTACATCCATTTTGAGAACAAAAATTAATACGCACATTGTTTCGAACAACGTTTTGGCCTCCTCTCAAAATGGATGTAGGGTTGGGTCCCGTGGTACCAAAGAGCTCCTCCTCATTGACATGACAATTTGCCAACAGGTCCGCGGGACAGGTGAGCCGTCTCGGCTGCCTGGATTGACTACAAGAAGGCATTTGATTCGGTGCCTCACTCATGGCTGGAGAGGATCTTGGAACTGTATAAAGTTGATACAGCTTTAAGATCCTTCTTAAGCGCATGTATGAGGCAGTGGATCACAGTCCTTCATCAACCAGGTGGTGGTGATGGCACCTCTGGCCCGCAGGACTTTATAAGGATTCAGCGAGATATTTTCCAGGGTGATAGTTTGAGTCATCTGTGGTTCTGCCTAGCTTTGAATCCGCTCAGTACTCTGCTGAAGGATTCAGGACTAGGCTGCCGGCTTCGGAGAGGTGGTGAGAGCATTTCTCACCTGTTGTACGTATGGATGACCTTAAACTGTTTGGACCAAAACGTCAGAACTTGTTGGAGCTACTGAAGATTACAGAAGTGTTTAGTAGCGCCATCAAGATGGAATTTGGTATAGATAAGTATGCGGTCATGCATGTACAGCGGGGGAAAGTCGTAAATTCGAAAAATTTACAGGTTTCTGAGATAATGTCTCTCAGATCTCTCTCCGAAACAGAAACCCATAAGTACCTTGGTATGTCACAGTCGTTGGGTATTGTGGACGGGGACATAAAGCGGGCGGTGAAGGAGCGCTTCTTCTGTCACCTGATAAAAGTACTGAACAGTCTATTATCGGGTGGCAACAAGGTGCGCGCCTTCAACGCCCCTGCTCACATACTCCTTTGGCATACTAAGGTGAACTCAAAGTGAGCTAGACGCCCTGGATAGAAGGGCCCGTCTTCTGCTCACAACTCATCGCATGCTACACCCACGCTCGTCTGTTAAGAGATTGTACATCCCGCGTAAATGTGGAGGCCGTGGCTATTTAAACGCCAAGGACCTCCACAACCGCGAGGTGTGCAGTCTTAGGAAGTATTTCCTTGACAACGAGTGTGGGATGCATCGCGATGTGGTGGCAGTGGATAGGAGCCTCACCCCATTATCCTTGGCAAACGAGAACTGGCGCAAACCAAAGGTGCTAAGTATCGAGGACCGCAGGGACGTATGGAAGAGTAAGGAGCTACACGGGCGGTTCTACAGGGCCCTAACAGTGCCCGATGTAGATTTGCTCGCGTCAGTGAACTGGCTATGCTTTGGTGACCTATTTGGGGAAACCGAAGGTTTTGTCTGTGCAATTGCGGATGAAGTTATCAAGACGAATAACTACCGAAGATATATCCTGAAGGACGGTACGGTCGACATCTGTCGAGCATGCCGCATGCCGCTCCTGGACGCCGTCCCAGAGATTCACTCAGGCATATTATCTCCGGCTGTTCTCATCTTGCTAACGGTGAGTACATGCACGGACATAACCTAGTAGCCAGAATCATTCACCAGCAAGTTGCTCTTCGATACGGCCTTGTATAGTCCGAAATACCGTACTATAAGTACGCACCTGCGCCAGTTCTCGAAAATTGTCATGTCACGCTCTATTGGGATCGATCTGTCATCACGGACAGGACTAATAGTACTGTCCGTGATGAGAGAGCACGATATGAGGCTTATTAGCCTCATATCGTGCTGACAGATCGATCGAAGCGCCGGGCAGTGCTCGTCGACATCACCATCCCCCATGACGAGAATCTCGTGAAGGCCGAGAAGGACAAGCTCAGCAAGTACCTTGACTTGGCTCACGAGGTAACCGCCATGTGGGATGTTGATTCGACGATCATTGTTCCGATAGTTGTTTCGGCGAACGGTCTCATAGCGAAGAGTCTCGACCAACATCTTAAGAGGCTTTCGCTAGATGGCTGGGTCAAGGGTCAGATACATTGGTAAATAAATAAAAAAAAAAAAAAAAAAAAAAAAAAAAAAAAAAAAAAAAAGAAGGCGGCACTCCTGGACACGGCGCGCATCGTCAGGAGATTCCTCTCTCTGCAGCCCTTACCACCGCACCGGTAGCTTGGGCCCTACCCCGCTGCCGGCGGCACACTAAGATTAGGTTTTTTTATAACATTGTTAGATTTTGTAAAGATATTCTTTATAATATTTTTACATTAGATTAGATTTTTTATAATATTTTTGATATTTTATACTAATGTTATAAAAAAAATATTTTAAGAATCAAAATAAATAAAGTGAATAATAATAATACACAGTTACAACAGTTCCCATAATACTATCATCCACTGGTATTGTACCTCATACTTTTCACACCAGGCTAAAAATACTCGGAATCCATAAAATGACATACATCCAACTACCAAAAGCCGTTACCTTGAACACATGTAGGATAGTCCGCAAATTCTTGACAATAGACCAATAATATCACACAACAAACAAACACACACTCATGAACACTTTACCCATTTTTTTCTTTTGGCCAAAAGCCCGCGATAAAATGTAAATACCCTACCAGTAAGTAGGAGAAATTTAAAAGAAAGAAAAAAAATAATAATAATACGTATTACCAAAATAATTGTTTACAATTTTTCTTATTTAATTGGGATTATACCTATCATAAAACTGTGCGGTAATGTAAAGTAAAAAGCACTAGCTAGTGCGTAATAAGCTGCATTCAGTTACTAAAAACGGTTCAATAAATGTCACTTTACGAGCAAGTGTGGAAAAATAAATTATGTCCCCAGTCCTCACAGCTCATATATTATATCCTCATTGCTGAGGTTTGAACTTCTCCTTACATAGAACTTAACGCCATTTTTAATAGACTAGTTAGCCTTCGTGTTAAATTTGTAATGAATATTGTAACCTTGTTTCAGAGTACATTGAAAACTTCAGTAAGTTCAGTCACAGATTTGTTGAAATACAATTTTTTTCAACGAACTGTTGAAAATTTCTAGGCATGAGTCAATGCTTCATTGTGGCTTCAGTACTTATGTGATTATTTCAGAATAAACATCAGGCCTTACATCGATTTTTACGTTATGTTGCTCACTATGTAAAAAGACTTAAGATACGAAATACCTCCAACAACTTAGATAAAATGGCAGTTGCTGGTGTAGTCGCTGCAGGTTGTGGAGCTGTAAAATTAAACCAATTTTCAGCTGCTCTTGATCTAACACTAATGTCAGAACTGAATTATAAAGCAGCCCAAGATGATAAATAAAGATAATTAAAATACATAATTCGTTTTTCTCCTATCCTATCCAAGACACAGACACTGATGATTGCACTAGTATTTGCTTTTATTTCAATAAGTAATAACTTCGGGACCAGGGTGAAAGCTAATTTATTGAATATTTAAAATTTATAGTATAGCATTTACCTCTAACAGATTTTACCTAAATAGTTTATTTCATAAATCTATACAACGTGTAACAAAAAAGGTATATATAACTCTCCGAAAAGGGATAATTACATCAGGTAGTTAGGTATTTAGGTAG
Source organism: Polyploca ridens (assembly GCA_951394255.1). NCBI lineage: Eukaryota > Metazoa > Arthropoda > Insecta > Lepidoptera > Drepanidae > Polyploca > Polyploca ridens. Next base: position 13,200,313 of record OX596261.1, read on the forward strand.
CATTCACACCAATTGAAAAATTAACTGAAAAGAGAAGAACAAGCATTGTAACCTATAGAATTATGAATATTCTTGAGTTTTATAAGGTATTGCAGGCGGGGACGTGTTATTATATATATGTATATATCTATATGGAAATGACTACAAGCTTTTAGGGGAAAGTGGGGGGGATTCGTACACTTTCCACTTCGAGCCCTATAGCAGAAAAAGTAAACGCTATTTGAAAACAATTTGAGCATTGCTAGATTGCTTGTATATTTGCCTACAATATTCCCTTAGACGACTAGCTCATAGAAAGAAGTGTGGCCAAGCTATGACGATTTAAAAAAAAATCGTACGTATGTACCCCCACACACGGGGTAGCTTCGTACATGTGTTGGGGTACCATAAAAATTAAACTTTGTACTCAGTAGGATTATATTTGGTAATCACATGACCAACATAGTGTTTGACAGACTTTTACTTCTCGAACTTCACTAGAATAAAGCCTTTCTCTTTCACGAATTCAGTTATATTATAACTAGAGTTTCGTTCTCCACATCAGATCCTTCAGCAATCTCTTCAATGGGAGGACAGGAAATTTCTCTTAAACTCATGTCAGTCTCATCTTCACTTTCAGTGTCTGTACTTTGCTTCTTAACCAAAATTTTACGTACATTATAGGTATATTCGTACAGTACGAACGGGGTGGCCGTTCGAATCTGTACGAAGCTACCCCAACCAAGAAATTCAACTATTTTTTTTTTTATTTATCCTAGGTTACACCTTCTTTAGTGTTCCCTATTCATACCACAATCTAGCCTTAATATTAGGCTAATAAGTAATTTAAATTTAACATAAACTTCGATATTGACCATAATTCAACTAATATATTGAAAATAAAAATAACTGCTGACATTATCTTCAAGTAATGTATAACGAAATAATAAACTTAAATATGTACCCAAACAGCACAAAGAATCAGTTTAATACACTTATAGAGATAAACACGTTTAAAGTTGCATCCAAAAATTACTTTCGCGAAGCGAAATCTCGTAACATCCTGTCACATCGAAGCCGGCGGCCGCATTGGCAAGCCACTCCGCGGTTAGATTATGTGTGTGAGTAGGCATTACACACACAGATAAGAAGGCGCCACTATGTTGCGTATTCGAATTATGGCCATTGCACGAATGCTATATGCTAATTGCCCGGTGTACGAATCCCCCCCACTTTCCCCTATTTGATATCCATATTATAATAATAATGAAAAAAAACTTCCTCTCGTTTTTTTATTAATAGATACCACATAATATAATAATATATACTCGAGTTAGGGCATCGAGAACCGGCCATATTTTGTGAACCGGTTTTTCGGTTCCAGATCTAATCCAGAACTGGGTACCCGGTTCTTTAGGTTCCATTATTAATTCAATATAAACTTTTGCTCTTTTTAATTATTCATCATCAAAAAGATTTTATTAGTTCCTTTAAATAAAAATATACCTAACATAACAAATTACTTATAGATACCGATACGTTCAATTTAGGTGTCGGCTTACACTAAGGGCCTGCTATGATGCCTTATCTCTTCCTGCTGGTAATGGATGCTTTGACGTTGGAAATAAGAAGGAGGTACCCAGGTACGCACGGCTACAGATCAAGCTATACATTTCCAATATAAGCTGACCTCTCATTGTAGGGAAATCCTATACATTGCGAGATCAGCTTATACTGGAAATGTATAGCTTGATGTGTTGCCGTGTGTACATGCTTTTAACCGATAACATTGTTCTCGTCCGTGAAAATGGATTTAATGTCCATAGTAGGATGATGAAATGGCAAGAAGAAAATTAGCTGAACTAAAACTGAACACATGTTCTGCGATTTTGGCGGTCTCTCTACTTTCGTGCCTATTTTAATTGAGGAGTTTCAGTACCAGTCTTCTACTACTTCTGGTACACATGGCCACACATCAAGCTATACATTTCCAGTATAAGCTGATCTCGCATTGTATAGGATTTCCCTACAATGAGAGGTCAGCTTATATTGGAAACTATAGCTTGATCTGTAGCCGTGCGTACCTCGGTTCACATAATACAGAACGATGGTAATACTAACCGTGATATAAAGTAGTGTATCATCTCAGGTTGGATGAAATGATGACAGGTCAAAAGACAAACATGTGATCCATGGGATCTCTGAAGCTAAAGGGGAAAATATATAGTCCGTGATGATAGGTCTTTATATATGGTTATGGTGAGAGAACCCGTCAATATGTAGTTCCACGATTATACAATAAGTACCGTGTATTGAGAGATGCGAATATTAAAAGTAAACTTCTATTGAAACGGAAAACAAGGGAACTGTTGTTGTCAAAATTTTTTTGAATACATGTGTAAAATAAAGGATAAACTGTGTTATGGTTAATGAGAAAGGTAGTGAGTAAATGTACCTACTTATGTATATGATCATGTCATTGTAGTGATTGTGTTGCAAGGACATGCTGATATATGTTTAGGTCATATATGTGTCAAGATCGTTACGCCTACAAACTGCATTAGCAGTTTGGCGATTTTGAACTTTGTAATTTTGGTGATGTTTGGGTTTAATAAATGTTTATAAAAAAAAAAAAAAATTGGCCATTAGGTAAAGAAAATGTATAAAAGACATGCAGTTGAGATGATAATGTTGAGATGGATGTATGGAGTGACAATAATGGATATGATTAATAATGAGTACATACAGAGGAAGCTTGAAAGTAGTGGTATGGACATCGGACATGTTATGAGGAGGAATGAAAGCCACGTGAGTAAAATAGTTGAATTTGGAAGTGGGTGGAGGTATGAATATGGAAAAAGAGATGGATAGATCGTGAGAAAGATGATGTAAATAAGAAAGGAGCGAATGCTGTTATGACGGATAAAAAGTCAGAATGGAAGAAGCGAACATATTGCGTCGATCACAAATTGTTAGGAACAGGATATGTAGATGATGAACAATTAATTACTTATAGGTATTATTACATTTTAGGAACATAATAGGAATTTCAATAATTGCATAAACATAATAATTCACATAATCAAGTAATAATAGTTAATAATTATACACATAATCAATTAAAAATTGTTAAATTTCTGGAGTTTGGTGTCGCTACGCTACACACCAACATGCTCGCCACAAGCTGCCGTTTTGGAATATTAATAATATTTAAACGCCACAAGAAGCTTCATGTTGCGACACTAACCACCTATATTGTATTTTGATCGTTCTACGAAATTTACTGATGCATCCTAAACGACTCTTTAAAATTAAATGAAAGAACCGAAAAAACCGAAAGAACCGGTTCTTTATATTCTAAAATCGGTTCTTATTGCAACCCTCAGAACCGGAAATTCACGGTTTTTTTGGAACCGGGAAAATACGGTTCCGATGCCCTAACTCGAGTCCCACAGTTAAAACGAATCTAACGACACCTCATAATTATGTTTAAATCTATCAAGCTGTTTAGGCTGCAGAGCGTGCCAAAGAAATAGACGTATATACAAACACTCAAAAACATATATAAAAGTGTATATGTCACCATATTTTTTTGAAAACCGTTAGTTTATAATCAACCTAGCGAGATTATAAATTCCCCGAAATAGTGTGAACTGTACCATACTGCTAACAATATAACGTATTCATTTTCGATAGTTTATAATCTAACATTGTCAAACCGTCATATTGTAAACTGGCATCATACTTGAACTTGAATGCGTCGGAACGCACTTTGCGCGCTGATTGGTTAAACGTCATATACCCTTTTTGTTACCTGCAGTATATATACATTGTATAAACTCGTATTGACATACAAATATACTCATATTTGTATGTCAATACGAGTACATTTCATTCATGTTCATTATTATAGCTTTTGGTAAAAAATCGTTAATTGCAAGTCTAATAAAAAAAATAAACTTATACTGCTCTCCAATAAAATATACTCTGTGATTTAAACGATGGCGGTTCGGCCTTCGTGTTTCTGCCGGCGTCGCCCGAGTCCGCCCGAACGTATCTTGCTGTGGCGCGATTTTTTAAAACTTTGATAGTTCTCTAGGGGCAGTGCCCCCCGCGCGGCCGCCTAGGCCACGCCTTTCAAGGAACGATTTATTTCAACTATATCCTCTTAAATACTGTAAATATGTTGAGAAATACCTTATTCAATTTGAAATAAAATTACCACGTGCACAGGCTAGAGCTAGGCGCAAGCCGCCATCGCCCCACCCCTTTACTCCCTCGTACTCCCGTTGAGTATTATGTCTACACTTTAGCTTATTACATGACTTTCAACATTTTATTTTTTTTATTTTTATCATTAAAAAAAAAATAAAGTATTTTTTTTAGCACCAGTATCATTTGTATTATCGACCCTGAGTCGCTCGTCGCTGACCAAAACAACGACCTGTATAGGTTACATTTTTTAAATAAATATTTAAAAAATGTAACCTTGCTGAGTTTCTTGCCAGTTCTTCTCAGTTGAAGGCCGACTTACGAACTGGTGGTAACTTCAATAGCTTTGACCTTCATAAGTGCCCTACTAGGGCCTAAATTAAATAAATGGCTTTGACTTTGACTTTGAATGAATGAACATTGTTTGCAGGACACATACATAGCCCTGCGCGCGCTGATCGAATACACGAACCGCAAGCGGCTGCGCGACGTCAGCTCGCTCACAGTCACCGTGGACGCAGTAGCGCTGAATGGCGCCACCCGGACACTACACGTCATGAACGACAACCTTGCCGTCATGCAGAGTATCGACGTAAGTAACATTTAATAATTACCCTGGGATATTGTTCACACACGGCTATCTATTTCGTAACTTCGAAACACCGATCGACTGTATTGCGAATGTTTATGAGTTCGAAGTACGTTAGTGCGGAAGTATGCTATTACGGCATTACGAAAAACTAATTCGAATATTATTCATCATGAAGTACGTTTTTTCGAAAGTATGCCATTGCGAAAAACTTTAGTTCGAAAGGTTTTCATGGCGAAGTTAAAATAAAAACCGGCCAAGTCTGAATCTGACACGCGCACCGACAATTCCGTTCTTCCTAGACGTATCATTTCGTTGTTTGAGCTCTAATTGTAGAAAAAACCGCATCGCATAACTAAATTTATTTGTGAAGGAATTTTGATGATTTCGAAAAACTGTGCTAGTTATAAGTGTGTGTCAATAGCCGCGTACAATAGCCTCGCGCGAAGCAAATTCTCGGTCGGTCACTACGTGGCTCGTCCGAGGCAAATGCCTGCTTCGGCCCGAGCGTTGTCGCTTTTTGTGCTCATACGCCTCAGTAGGTTTGCTGCGCCAACTCAACACGGTTCTGGTTTTGCCTCGCTCGAGCACATGGACAAAGAGCTGTGAGACTTCTTTGGGACTAAGCGCTCGACACCACTCGGCCTCACCATGGCTCGGCCTTGCCGCGCGAATTTTTTATTGTGAGGCTGCCTCATGCATTTTTTTTTATTGTGAGGCTGCTTCCCGAGTCAATCTTCGCGCGGCAAACACCCTAGGCAGCTTCGTGAGGCAGCTCGATCAGACAGCACGCGGCTATTAGTGTGTAAACATTTTATTTGTCAAATTACAATAAAAAGGAAGAAAATTGTTTGCACCCCAGATCCCAGAAGCGTGGGGTACGGTGAAGGTGACGGCGCGCGGCGCGGGGTACGCGATCCTGCAGATGTCGGTGCAGTACAACGTGGACATCCCGCGCTTCCAGACCGCGCCGCCCGTGCCCGCCTTCCACCTGCACTCCGCGCAGCACTACTACGGCAGGAATCAGTCGCACATACACTTCCAGGGTTGTGCCAGGTATGCGGTGTCATGTCACACATCCATCGAGGAATAATCCCTTAGATCCCTTAGAACCGGTGCTGCTTGTGGGGGCTGGTCTGCGCCGAGTTTGCCATTTATTTATTTACTTATCTATCTATATATATAAAAATGAAACCCGTTTTCCGTTGTCACGACATAACATGAAAACGGCTTGACCGATTTGGCTTATTTTTTTTTTGTAGTTTTCTAATACTCTGTACAAGGTTCTTACGGAAACAAATATTAAGAAAATCTCTCAGAAAGATTGAAAAATATACATTTAATTTTGCATATTTTAAAAAACGCGCGTAACGAATGTCAACGTCATTCAATTTAAAACAAAAGAATCTGTGGTAATCTGTGACAACACATTCGACTTCTAGGCGAAACGAAGTTCGCCGGGTCCGCTAGTTAAATATAGATTCAGTCTACTTTGTAGTTTTGCCGCCGCGCCGGGCACGCAATTGTTGTCAGTGCGATTAGAATGTAAATATTATGTAATGAATCTAAGCTTGTTTTGAAAAGAGTAATTCCTGAGTTTATTGCCGGCTCTTCTCAGCAATTGCAACCTTCCGAACCGGTATTAGAGTTAGACTTTTCATAAGTGCCTGCGAAGGTCTATTTGAATAAATGATTTTGAATTTTAGAGTAGTAATACCGAACAATCAAATTCCGCAACTAGTCATTGATTTTGCACTGATTTTGAACGATAAGGTCCAATCACTGCATCGTGTGTTCTTGACTCGGCGAATCAGAGTGCATTGTCGGTGGTGGGAAATTGGCGCAATATATTTCAAACAAAATGAACGTCATTACGCTTCTTTGGGTTAATTGTTCGATGGACACATCACACTGCCAGATGTCGGTGCAGTACAACGTGGACATCCGCGCTTTCAGACCGCGCCGCCCGTACCTTACTCTTAGCTCACAAAGGGCTTTAGTGTCTTCTAACATAGGCATAAGTTTTTATACTAACAAAAAATGTTTTGTTATAATATTTATGTTAGTTTTGTAAGCCCCCTAGAAAAGATGGTTGTCGAAAATCGTTATCGTTAATAAACGATCAAGCTTTGTATGGGGTTGACATTTCAAATCGAAATATCACGTGATATTTTCAATCTCTTATGTCAATCTCTTATGCCTTTGTATGGGACAAAGGTTGATCGTTTACTAACGATGATTGTCGACAACCATTTTGTCTACTGGCCCTGATAATAAAATACGACTATTTGATTTTATTTAGCTGGCATCTAACATCGGAGTCGGAGCGGTCGGGCATGGCGGTACTAGAGGTGGGGGTACCGACGGGCTACATGATCCAGCAGCAGCGGCTCGATCAGTACGTGTTGTCGCGGCAAGTGCCCACGCTGCAGCGCGCCAAGTACCTGCCAACCAAGATGCTCTTCTACTTCGACTATGTATGTATACTTACACTACCCACAGATCAATAAGCCTCAAGACGCGATATCAACAAAGTTATGTACAGTGGCGTAAAAGAGGTGGGGGCGGTCCTCTTTGGGTGTCACCCGTTTGGGATTGACACCCGACTGTGAAAATTTTTACGTAGGTACACATTGTTGATGATAAAAACTTTTTAACAAAAAAATTAAACCACCGAAAAAACTGAAAAGCAAAAAATAATTTTGAATATAACTTGAATTTTATAAGGTTTTGCAGTCGGGGATAAACCAATAACCTACGTAGGTATGTATTTTTATTGTAATATTCGTTTATTTATCCCCGACTGCAAAACCTTATAAAATTCAAGTTATATTCAAAATTATTTTTTGCTTTTCAGTTTTTTCGGTGGTTTAATTTTTTTGTTAAAAAGTTTTTATTTTATAATTTTTTGTGGCTATAATGTACTCTAATGACTTCTTTTGATGTAATACACAACTCAGCATTAAAATCTGTGAGTGAACAATAAATCACCCCTATTTTCCCACCCTTAGGGTAAGTTATTTATTTCCAAATTTATATGGGACCACCTTCGAGGTATACCCTATCCAATAAAAAAAGAATTATCAAAATCGGACGACTCTGTCAAAAGTTATGCGTGATCATACATACAAAAAAAAATATATACGCGTCGACTTGTGAACCTCCTCCGTTTTTTCGTCGGTTAAAAAGTGTTAAAATATGATAGAAAAAATTGTTTATTGTTAATTTGAAATATAATTAAAATTATAGTGAATTGAGAATTGCTATGATATGCTGACGCTATTATTGTGAGTACGCGCCCGCCGCTGTATGGGTCGAAACGTGAACTGATTTCATTAATTGATGAATTTGTGATAGACGCTGATGTTAGTAATTATGCACGGTTGCACCGTACGTGCAAGAGACTTCGCGGGCGAGAGATGAGATTGTAAAAGAAAAAAAATATCTTGTATGACGTCTTCATGACAACGTTTTTTTTGCCATCAATTAGTCATTAAAATAAAGGCACTTCGTCTTATATATTATATAAACGAGTTTTATTGTAGAAGAAGCAATACAATAAAAATCACATCATTGTTTTCGTTTACACAATTTTTATTATTTTAAAGTTTTCATTTTTGAGGTGACACCACGATTTCCGCACCGGGTGCCACCCATGCTAGCTACGCCACTGGTTTTGACAATATAATTGTAAAATGAAGGCTCGGCATGTTTTAATTGGTCAGCGGAGCGCCTCTTAGCATTACTAGAGCTTGATACTAGCAGAAGGCCCACTTACGAACTGGTGGTAACTTCAGTAGCTTCGACCTTCATAAGTGCCCTACTAGGCTAAATTGAATAGCTTTGACTTTGACTTAGCTTGATGATCACGGGACTAATTGGTGTCTGTGATGTTACGATACATTTTTAAGTTTTAAAATCGAAGAGATAACATCAGCATCTCATTCATGAAATCTCTGCAGGAGTGCCACAGGGCTCCATACTTGTACCTGTTTTGTACACTTTATACATATCCGACTTTTCACAAAACTCGCGAGGTTGAAACGTGAACTCCGCTGATGACACGGCTTTACTTGCTACAAATAAATGCTCAAATGTAGCTCGAATGAAATCGGTTAACTGCAAAAGAACCCGAACGAACTCGCGGGACACTTTATTACCCCTAGAAAATACATCAAAACTCTTTATGCAGTCGTAAAATAATAATATATAATTTGTCAGTTGGAGAAGGAGCCGACTTGCGTGAACTTCACGATCGAGCGTTGGTTCCCGGTGGCCAACATGTCGCGGTACCTGCCCATGCGGGTCTACGACTACTACGCGCCCGGTCAGTATATATATTATCATATTTATTTCATAAATTCTGTCCTCCCAGCCCTGCGGTTCCCGAGATGAAAGTAACATAATAATATGTCCTATTATATTTATACCACTAATTTAGCAAACAAGCATACGGCCCACCTGATGGTAAGCGGTTACCGTAGCCTTTGGACGTTTGCAACACCAGAGTTTGTATCACTCGGGCGTTAGAAACCCCATGCTGAGCGTACAGCATGGAGTTCTTTGGAAGGGAGGTGATGGCGTTAGGCTTGTAATTCGTCGGGTCTGATCAGTCGCCATTTTTTGGGCACTGGGTGCACGTGGTACTATTCCATCGTGAGTATGCCAGGCTCCGAACAAAAATCTTCGAAGCACTTTATTTGTCTTTCTAATAAATAAATATTCTGGGACATTCCTCACACACGGCCATCTGATCCCAAACTAAGCAGAGCTTGTACTATGAAAACCAGATAACTGATATAATACATATACTACTTTTTGTTTGTAAATACATACTTAATATATCATAGTTACACCCAGACTCGGAACATACGGACATGTTCATGCACACAAATGTATGTCCTGTGCGGGAATCGAACCCACGACCTGCGGTGCGAACTGCGCCAACTGGTCCGTCAAAATGTATGTCTATACCATAAGTAACCTGTGAGTATCTGGTGACTACAGTAGGTGGTGATACAGGTACTTTTCGTAGTTTAGTTTAGGCACCAGTATATAGTTTGCCTAAATATGTATCAATGAAATGTGTACTACTAATCAAATATTGTGGTGAGAAAATATTTTTTTATAATTATTCCGTCAATTTATTTTTCAACATATAAATTTTCATTTTTAAATATACCTATAATAAAAAATATACTTACTTAAAAATACTTATATTTGAGACCCTCACAAGAAGCCCTTTCATTTTGCCACACGGTACAGTTAGCAAAACTTTTTTTGGATTTTCTTATTGGAGGAGAAAATAATAATTATTAATATTTCAGAACGGTTCAACGAGACGATGATCGACGCTCTGCCGACATACCTTCTCAACATTTGCGAGGTGTGCGGGTCCTCGCAGTGCCCCTACTGCGCCATCTACAACGCGGCCCTCCTGTCAGCCGCCGCCCTCCCCCTCCCACTCCTCATCGCGACCCTCCTGCTCTCTCTCACGAGGTACTTACCACCACTACACTTCATATCCTAGTACCCGGTTATAACATACTCTATTCAAAACTAAGGAGAATTAACTGTCTGGATGATCATGCCGAGAGATAGAAAGATAGATAGACAACTCTTATTTGTAATACCAATAAGCAGTAGTTTTTTTATCATGAAATATATAATAGTTAGGATTCCTAAGTAAAAAAAAAATCTTATTAGTCCATCAGTTAGATTATCAAAAAATATTGAACACGTATTTTTTGCTTTACCAAATCATTAACAATTGCCAAAGACAACGATAAGGGCAATGCGCGAGTAACACCCCTGGAGATGCAAGCGTCCATAAGCTGCGCTTACCATCAGGCGGGCCGTATACTTGTTGGCTACCTAAGTAGTATAAAAAAAAAGATAACGCGAGTGAAAGTTCAGGAGTGACGTGACGTCACGCGGAACTTCAACACACGATATCTTCGTATGTTTTTGTTTAATTGACTAAACAGAAAATACGTGTCTAATATTTTTTGATAATGTAAAAGACGGACTAAATAGTTTTTTTAGAGATTTAGTCCATTGCTTACATTGAGCGGTCTTATCGCTACAAAGCAATCTAACTAAACAACCTTACTACTGCCACTGCTTTTTGAAAAAAATATTATTGTAACTGTTTATGTATTATCTCTTTCTATTTGTATTAACAAAACAAAGATGGAGATAATATCTGTCATTGAATTGTAATCGACGACTCCGAGTTCGGTATGAGTTTAATTTTACTATATTGCTATAGGATACCTAGATGACGTCATCAATAGAGTGAATATTGCATTTTCTGGGCACACATGCTACTTCACCGTTCTCGTTATTACTCTTTTAGTCTATGGCCAAGCCCATTTATCATAAAAAGATATATACAAATAGCTTTACTATGTATCTAGTGCAGCCTCTTTTGTAGTGGATAAAGGCTTTATGAACAAAAAAAATTGACCCGTATCAAAACAAAGTGTCTAAAATGCATTGTATTAATCGATATTAAACCTTATGCATTCGGTACAGGATTAAAAATGTGTTACAATCTTGACTTTGTTGTGATCGACGTTCTTTAATATTGACCCATAACAAACAATTGAATCTGGAATTTAGGTTGTGGCAACTATGATCCTTAGTGTATTTATGATTAGGGTTCAAAATGACACCTATAAGTTTAAGCTACTTTTTTTATGTTATGTATATATTCAATTGAAAGTAGTTTTATCAAAATCAAATGTGACAATATTAGAAAGAAAATTGATATTGTTATTTTATGTATCATTTTGTTATTAACCACCGTTTAGGTTAGTTATTATTAACATAAAAATTGTATACAGATTTGTAAGCTTTTTATATTCGAATATGTATTCTAAAAAAAGCCCAGTGATATAAAAAACACAATAATAAGAAAAATATTGAGACACTACTAAAAAAACATGCATTTGAGTGATTTTGGATCTGTTACCAATACACTCCGAATCCTAATTTTGATTTTTTTTCCATTCCATTAAAGAATAGTAGTATTAGTTAGTGATCATTTTAGTATTAAAATGGTGTTAATTCTGTGGTTTACAGCTAATTTAGTCTCACTATATCTCTTTCTAACAAAGAACATAAGAAAAGGATGTAAGAAATTTAGTCTATCAAATTAGTCCAATTGCTTGTTTTCAACATAAAAGTCGCCATCAAAATTGGTTACGCCTATTTACCCGCAAATGAAAATAGCAGTGACTAAAGACAGCTTTAAATATGTGCTATCCTTTTTCAATAATGTTTGTAAGAAAGAGATGTGATGGGATTAAAATTAGTTTAGTTCGATTTACAACAGAATCGGCACCATTGTGAACTGTTTTTATAAATATGCATTTGTAAGTATATTTTACATTGGTAACGTAACTATGCAGTTACAATTTTAAAGTAGAATTTTAGGTTTCTTCCCTTCATTATCTCTTATGTTTTTTTTATATAAAACTTATATAATCTCATCTGCCAGTCTTATTTTCTTGGTGCTGTAAGCTTTTACTTTCTCATTTAGTACTTTTGTCACAAGACAACTCCTGAACTTAGTTATCAGTCTTCAGTATATTCTTAGTGGAAAAATGTAACAGAATGTTTGAGCTATATACATATCTAAAACAAATATTTCTAATCTAAAGAAATCTAAATTGCATAAAATGCTTCCTTGCCTTAAGATACAAAATATTGAATATCTAATGTAATGTCAATTTCTATGTAAATAATCGGAAAATATACTTAATTTTAGGCGATAATCATATCATATATTGAAAGTATAAAAATCAGCGCAATAACAAAATTTGGCTCAATAAAATGCCTTATTAGAGAATGACAATATTATATGAAATAAATTATGTACTTTATACTTTTTAATGAAATCAGAATGTATTTGGATATGATTTTGTATACATTATATACGAACTATTTGTAATTATTTAGAATATAATATTGATCATAAGTTTTTCTTGTGTAGGTGAGAGTTAGTATCTATTTATTATTATTTTTTATCAACTGCATTGCAGTACTAAATGGCATCACACTATTTAACTAAAACATTTTATAGTTGAATGAAAAAATAATATAACAAAGTGCTCCGGCGATCTTTACGTTGTAAACTTGGCGAGATGTAATAGGCCCGTTTTGACAGCACAATAAATCACAATCAATCAATGTGTCAAAAACAGACAAACATAGTGCGACAAGAAGAGACACCCTCTTGTAAAAACGGGCCTCTTAGATCTCGACAACTTTAGCTAATATGGTATTATATTCTCAAGTAACTTAAGTATTAAGTTCTTTATTCTGTGGACTAAATAAATCAAGAAATTATTTAAGATCCAAAGTATGTGATGAAGGTTGCCAGAGCATTTGGTCGTAATATAACTTTATGTACAAAAAATTACCGTCCAAATTATACCATTTGGTAATAATAAATTAATGAAGCAGCAACCATTTGTAAAATGATATTAAATGAATCTCATGTCCATACCCTAAGCATGTTACTTAAGTAGTTTCCGTCCAAATTTACCAATGACTGATTTTTGTTTACATTTTTAACATTTATGTATATTTACTTGTGTGTAATATTTGTCTAAGTTGTTACATGAAGCTTGTCGGCGATTAGTGTAGAAGAGTTGTGAATCATTATTAACTCTTCATAGATTTATTTCTAAATAAAGACTTTATGTAATAATGTCGTTTAATTTTGTAGAGTTCCCATATCCATAAAATTCAAACATGATATAATTCCTGACAGTTCTATCTCCCTAGTGAAGTTCCGTTTGCTGCCAGAATTTGTTAGTACCTACTTGAAAAAATCTATATTATCCAACTAGTAGCATCTATAATAAAAAAAACACTCATCAATGTATTATGGATGTCACCATGATTTAATCCCTAGTATATATTACCATGGACGAATAGATATTACTCTATGATATTACTCGCCTCCATGATTTAATGCCAGCAACGATAAATTACATGATTAAGAGGCCGTATGCCAAATTTTGCCAATTTCGCTGATTTACGTGATTTAACAATCGTGATTTTACAGTTAAAATACTGACTGTATTTCTACAAGTTTTAATTCACAACCTAAAACATCATTTTAATTATCATCTAATGAATGAGCTATAGATTTTTATTATTTTATTTAATGCGCGATTAAGGTTGTTTTAAAAGATTGTTTATTGCCAAACTATTAAACTTTCTAAATATTTTTTCAGGAAATTGATTGTTTATTAACTGTAGTTTATTTATGTTGTTATAATTTTAATGAACGAGAGTTCTAAGTAGCCGAAATCAAAAGCAATTCTTCGCCCATTTTCTCTAAAAACTGACTAGGTTTAATATTTTTTTACTCAAAATTATTATATTAAAGTGGATAAAAGTGCTCCGTTTATTTTATAGATGACTTTCATAACAATAAACTGTATTTTTTCATACCGTTTAGACGGCAAAACGATTCGTAAATATGTGATATTCTAAACCTCTTATAGCAAAAATTCTAAAACAGCTGCCTGTTTGAGGTCAATTAATCAAAATTAAATAATAAAAATGTAGCTCGTTTATTAGATAATAATTGAAATGATCTTTCATGTTGTGTATTAAAACTAATATAAATACAGTATTTTTTTTAACCGTAAAATCACGTAAATCAGCATAATCGGTATTTAGCCTACGGCCTCTTAAATCAAATTAACATATTTATTCAAATATTGAATTTATTCAAAAAATTTAAGTATGTTGTCCATAACAACTAAGGAGCCAATAGTTACCTACAAATAATTCATGTTTATTGATGAAAGAAATAATGAACATTGCTTTATAAATAAATTCATCTTTATAATAGATGTCAGAAGTAGATTCTACTATTATATCAATAGTTTATTGATGTTTTAATGATACTGATGAAATCTCATTATAAAGGTATTTTTTTTTATAATAAATCCTGTGACAGTTCAAACACATGGTCTCTGGACTCTGGTATCTGAACCCAAACTAAGCAGTGTGTACTATGTAAACAACATAACTAATATACTACTCTTTGTTTGTAAATACATACATAATTACACCCAGACTCAGGACATGCAGACATGCATGTGCACACAAATGCATGTCCTGGGCAAATCAAACCCACAACCTGCGGCATGAAAGGTGGATTCTTAACCAACCACACATAATGGCCCGTCTTACTATATAATAATAAATACAATTCAAAAGTGTTTGTCAGCAGCAACTGGTCATTGAGGAAATTAAACAAGAATAAAGTTTCTACAGTATTTATTGACTAAATATTCCTTGACAATATCACTGTTTATAAATACCTACTTAATAAAATTATTATAAAACTAAACATAACTACTGCCTTTTCTTTACTTGCTTAGCTTTAGAAGTAGGTGCTTTATTGGTAGCACCGCCACTAAACAGTGTAGTTATCATTTCTGACATTTCAGGCATTTCTGACATCTTGGTAAAGTTGGTTATTTGCTTCAAATCCTCTTTTGTTTCGGGATCATTCATCATTTTGGGTAAGATCATGATCAGAAGGAGTGGCAACACCATCATGATGACCATAGGGTTGAACAGGAAATCTGTTAGCCTCCATTGTTCCCGGACTTGGAAGTATCGGAATTTAGAGAGTGCTTTCATTCGTAGAGGATAAGGTACTTGTATGACTTCTGATGTTATTATGTGATTCACTTTTCTGGCTCGGTACTTGCCTTTGGAGTTTATTTCGACCCTCACTGGCTCGTACATGTAGTCTGGATGAATGATTTCTAGGATGTATGACCCTGAGACCACATTATGAATGACGAATGTTCCGTCATCTCTCACAAATCCGATGTATTCGCCACCATTTACATGAACTCTTGTGTCCACCTGCCAGTTCAAACTGGCATCTTCTTCGGGTGGGAAAACTCTACCTTCGATCACGTATTTGTTGTTTCCTGTATCTTTTTCAATGGCCGTATTACCTGCGCATAATATGTTGCCAAACGTACTGATTGCAATGAATAATAAAAATAGCTGAACCATTGCTATATTTTATTCGTTAATACTTCGAATATTCGATTGAGACTCAATTTTATACAATTCAATTGAATTTCTGCAATGACGGACAAAAACCAAAAACTAGTGAACGAACTGTGTCTGTGAATGACAAACAAACATGACATGTGACATTGACAATCCGTTGTTTTTTATGAAGTTCGCCAAAAGGCCGGCAAAGGTTTGCAGCCATACAGCCGCTGGGGGTGTTTTTTCAACACACTTGCTCGGTGTGTAGAACGTGTCGTATTTATATGTCTGTGGTCGTATAACACGCGTGTGCTTTGATCATATTATACGCATGATCCAATGATTATACCTACCTGTGGTAGCTACTTACTATTATGCGTGGAGTTCAATGCATGATTGCATGACCATATTTTATTTCATTGAATTGATATAAGTAATCGAATGAGGAGTATGTTTTAGAAAATAAGAATCCCACCAAAAACATTCTGTAAACAACTAGCCAAGTCTCGATGGCCGTTGAACATTCTTTATACGTTAGTGGGTACAAGTACAGTAATATAGTAATAGTAATATTTATTTAAGTATATAACAATGGGTACAACTCTAAATAGCCCTGATTCCTGAACTAGCGTGAGCTGTGTTTCAGGAGTCAGTTCCCACCCAATCAGTGCATTACAAACATATTGTTAATTGGTGATCAACAGACAAAGTTCACATAAAAATTTATATAAAATCAAATCAAAAATGTTAAATTAATCAAATCAAAAATGTTAAATTAAAAAGTTCAAAGTACAGATTGGTGCAATGGTGTCATGGAGCACCTGGTTTTGTACCCTTGTGTACCCTTCAACGGCCAAGTCACACAACATTAACTATAATAATAAAGAAATCGCAGTAAGGAACCTTAGACTTGGCACGACTTTGTCTAGATTTCATTACTTTTTAGAGATAAACAAGCAGGTCCATCGAGACTTAGCTAGTTTTTTACAGAATGTTTTTGATGGGATTTCACCACGTTTTGTAGAAAATGAAGCGGCCCCCACCAAGTTGAATATTTTTTGTAAAGGCGGTATGTCGATCTCTAATAGTTTGGTTGGGCTCTTGTGTTTTCTAATCAGGGTCACCAGGTACTCCAGATCTTCGATTATCCTAGTTTTTATAGTTTTCCCTTTATGTGGCCATTAAACCCTAACTCTGTACCATATTTCAGCTCTCTGAGTTAATGGGAAGTACCAGTTCTATTCTGATGATCATGAGTGAGTGAGTGAGTGAGTGTCATAAATGCGAATCTTTGCGCTCGCTTAACTTCGGAACTGAATGACCTACAGACTTGAAATTTTGGATTTTAAATATGTGATTATAGCTTACTGGGTGACGAAAATTTCTGCGTTCTGTTCTTATCCAGAGGTTCTCAAATAGGGTCCTGAAAATGCGGCGAAATGGTTCCAGTAAAGGATGGTACGGCAGTGTTTGCTTCGCGCTCGTCTTGGCGGGATATGTCTGGAAATTATTTGTCGATGAATAATTTTATAGAAGTTTTAAACCATAAATTTTAATAGGTAATTCAATTTAAATTCACTCTTAAAAATTATTGGTCAGTAAAAAACATTACAAGCTAAGGGCTTGTAATGTATTTTACTGACAAAGCTGCGGTTTAGCTAATTATTTAGTATACTCTGAATCGAATCCTAAAATTCGGGGATGAAATCTAGGGTAATAATAATGCATTCCTAAGTATTAAAATAAAACAAAATAATTCAGAAAAATAAACATTTGTAATATTAATACTCGATCAACAACCCGCATTTAAGTACTGCTAACTAAACGCAAAATCCGGGTCCGTTAGGTGGTTCAGCGTGGACTCCTCGCCTGTTCATCCGACACGTGTGCTCCTCCAAGCGTGCACGAACTTCGTTAGTCACAGTAATGGCCTTTGCTTTGTAGTCCACACCGGTCCAAAGTCGCTCGGCAACTGCGCTAGTGCGAGGCCATGTTCTGTAGAAAAAATTGTATCAACACAGTCAAATGCCGAACAGAAAGCTCCGTAGTTCTCAGTTAAATACCATTCCCCAATACCCTTCAATTATGCCAAGCAGTTTGCCGGGATCTCGTAAGCCTCAATTTTATACGTAATGGATTTGATTTAAAAACCTGGAACCTCGTTTATATCTAGTTACAGTCTACCTCCGTTCATAATTCGGAGCAACCCGTCTGGGGAAATACCTTATCGCTATGTAGACCTAGCGAATCATGAAATTTGGAAAGCAAAAAGCAAGATCTCATAGCGTTAAGTATGCACGGAACCACACGGAACCCTCAGGGCGAGTCCTACTTGCACTTGGCCGGATTTTATACATGTTTGTGAACGTGTCGTGTGTCTTATATGTATTTGATATATTTATTTAGTATGAGTATTTTTTAACTATTAACTTACCTACTAATAAAATTGGTATCATCAGCCATTTCCCCCCACATACAGGCCTCGCCTCCCACAATATTATGGAACATCGTATCGTCCTGGATTTTATTGTACACCATTTGTCGAGGGTCAGCTTTATAGAAAACCTCCCAGCCGTCCTTGAGGTAGTCCAGGTACCAGGACGATGAGAACAAGAGGCGGTGGCCGGATGACAGGATCTGATAGAATAACTATAGCTGTTATTTGTGCTTCGGTGACTTGGCGAGTGAATGCACGTCCCTACGATCTTGTGGTTGAGGATGCATGTGCAAATCACTGACTCGTTCGAAGTTTTAGGTAGGTATAAAAGTCATTAGCTTTACAGTGAAGATAAACATTGGACACAATCTGCTCACAAAATTTTACGAGAATCAATTGAGTAATGAGACAGGAGAAAAGCCGGACATCCGGACATCTGGACACACATACGAAAGCATTTTTGCCCAAAATGAAACGGAGACGCTTCGCCACAGACCACTATAGGGGATACTACCTACGTATCTTCGCGCTCGCTCGGTCAATTAGCAATAGATGTATGTAGGTATACCAAACATACCTAGAATACCCACCTTTATCATCTCTTCAATCCAATGATATTTCCATACTTGAATCAATGTTTCATT
The DNA here is from genome assembly GCA_951394255.1 of Polyploca ridens. Lineage (NCBI taxonomy): Eukaryota > Metazoa > Arthropoda > Insecta > Lepidoptera > Drepanidae > Polyploca > Polyploca ridens. The sequence continues at coordinate 13,219,220 of OX596261.1, forward strand.
GGATAAAGGAACATTCTCGTCGAACACTTCCTGGAAGCAATAGATAACTACACATGGAATGAAAATGTAGGCTACTGCGTGCGATAAAGGGCATCGTACGTACTTGTGACACGGATTAGGTACTAGCCCATCCATGCGTGGGCAGGTAGTATGTACCTACTATTCATATTGGCTTGAAGTCACATCAAAGTTTCTATTAGTAAAGATGTTTATTAAGTAACTATTACATCGTCCTATTTTTAGGATCCTAACTAGGTTCCTAACTAGGAAATAGGAAGGTGTAATCGCAGTTAGAACAGCTTCTGCTTCCTAGTCAGAGCGATCCCAGTTAGGATCCTAGTTAGGATCCTACAAATAGGAAGGTGTAATAAGCACTTTAGGTACTTTTTTGGAGAATCGATAGTGAATGATCAGTTTCATAATGCATTTTTGTTATTATTACCTACTTTAATAAATTAAATTATTAAAAGAAACAAAATACCCGACTGCCATTGAATTAGCGTAATAATTCAATGCCGACTGCGTTAAACAAATATTAACTTGAATTTTGATGCTATTAGGCATTGCAGTCGGGGACAAACCAATAACCTAAGTATGTATTTTTTTTGTAATATTAGGTCTTTACCTATGAAATTGCCGTTTTGTATGACAAAATTTAAACGAATTTTTTTCATGTATTTTTTATTTGTATTAATCGAAGTAATCACCCATGCAATCAATGCATCTTTGCCAACGCAGTGGCAGTTTATTGATGCCCTTCTTAAATAAATCAGCTGGACGGGAGGCAACAAATTCTTCAAAGGCATTTTGTATTGCCTCTCGGGTATTGAATTTTTTTCCCGCCAAGAAGTTATCCAAATTCTGGAAAAAGTAGTAGTCTGTAGGCGCAAGGTATGGTGAGTAGGGCGGATGACGGAGAACTTCCAACCCCAGTTCTTGCAACTTGGAGACCGTCTGCTGTGCAGTATGAGGTCGCGCGTTATCGTGCAGGAGCAGCGGAGACGAGCGATTGACCAATGCTGGTTGGAGATGTGCCAGCTTCTCCATCATTGTGTTCAGCTCTTCACAGTACACATCTGCAGTAATGCTCACCCCGTTTGGTAAGAAGCTGTGATGAATCACACCGGCGCTAGACCACCAAACAGTGACCATTACTTTTCTAAGGGTAAGTTTTCGTTTAGGGCATTGTTTAGGTGCTGAACCAGGATCCAACCAACTTGCTGAGCGCTTGCGGTTATCAAACAGAATCCATTTTTCATCGCAGGTAACAATGCGGTTCAAAATTCCTTCATTTGTGTGTCTGTTGAGCAGTGCAAGGCACGTTTCGACGCGTACTTCGCGCTGGCGATCATTGAGTTCGTGGGGCACCCATTTGTCAAGCTTTTTTACCTTGCCAATTTGATGCAAATGGACCAATATTGTTTTGACGCTAACTCGTCCTTATCGACCAAAGTCTTCGGACGACCGCGAGGTTCATTTTTCAGGTCGAGATTCCCAGAACGGAAGCGAGTAAACCAATAACAGGTGGTGCGTTGGTTTGTAGTGTTAGCTCCGTAAACGTCGTTGATGTTGCGTGCCGTTTGTGCCGCGTCGCTGCCACGACGGTACTCATATTCCATAATTACTCGAATTTTTAACGTATCCATGATGACGAAAAAGATAGAAATGCGATGAAAATGTAACACTAATCAATAAACAAATTACTACTTTTGGAAAAAGAATTCCATGTTTTTAAAATAAAATTAATTTGAAATTAGAATTCTTAGCCAAACAAAAATTATTTTGATTTGAAATGGCCAGTACTGCAGAACGGCAATTTCATAGGTAAAGACCACAGACTACGGAGGACATATTCTCGCTCACAAAAAACTGTGTCTATGGAGTCGGCCACCTCTCACGCACACCTTAGTTGGCTATTCCGCGGGAAATTAGACTCTGTCGCCGTTTACACAGAGTCGATTACTCGCGCTCAACTAATGTGTGGATGTGTGCGTGCCGGCTTGTACGTACAGCGTGGTGGCCGACTCGAGTGACACATTTTTTTGTTAGCGAGAATATATCCGACTTTTTTTTATATCTGTGGTAAAGACCTATTATTTGTTTATCCCCGACTGCAATACCTTATAGCATTCAAGTTATATTCAAAATTGTATAGTTTTACGCAGTTGGGTTTTTTGTTTCTTTTAATAATTTTTACACACAAACTTGGATCTAACGCTCACCGGCCGCTGCCATATTAAAAATAAATAAATTGACGGCTGATAAGATTTTCGATGTGCATGTAAACATTTACATTGTGATACATTTGTTCAAAGTTGGTCATTACAGACGAGGCGGTATCACGTAGCCGAACGCGATAAGGAAGCCGAGTGTAATGACCAACCACTATAAGGGTGTAAAACTTTTTTTCGGGGTAGAACCCTTGACATTGACACTGGGGTTTGAATAGTGTAGAACAATTTTTCGGGGTAGAACCCTTGACATTGACACTGGGGTTTGAATAGTGTAGAACTATTTTTCGGAGTAGAACCCTTGACATTGACACTGGGGTTTGAATAGTGTAGAACTATTTTTCGGGGTAGAACCCTTGACATTGACACTGGGGTATGAATAGTGTAGAACTATTTTTCGGGGTAGAACCCTTGACATTGACACTGGGGTTTGAATAGTGTAGCACTATTTTTCGAGGTAGAACCCTTGACATTGACACTGGGGTTTGAATAGTGTAGAACTATTTTTCGGAGTAGAACCCTTGACATTGACACTGGGGTTTGAATAGTGTAGAACTATTTTTCGAGGTAGAACCCTTGACATTGACGCTGGGGTTTGAATAGTGTAGAACTATTTTTCGGAGTAGAACCATGACATTGACACAAGTTTGTAGAAGTTTATTAAAGATGCGAAGGCGAAAAATTTATTCGATATGCGGCATGTTTAATGATAAATATTAAGTAAATAAAAAGGTGTATTTATAAATACGATACTTACTTGCCATACGACCGGCACAGAGCTGTTTCCTAGCAATGGGATTACTCTATTCATAAACAGGCTGTGCAATTGGTTTATAGTTATTTTGTGCTTTTTCGTGTATGCTTGAAGCTCTGGGTTAGATTTCCTGTTCGTTTGACAAATTGTAAACATTAACCACATTCATTGAATAAAATAATAATTGTTTATATTTCAATAATGACGTATTCTTTTCTATTCAAGTAAAGTAGTTTTTGTCGCGGAATCAAGCATTTATTCATCGGTAGATAATTGAAAAAATAAAAGAGAATCCCCTTTATTACAAAAGGTTTAAAGCAAGATGAGTAAAACCAGTCGCTCCGTCACTTTCTAACGTCATATATAAAAACGAGACGAGGCTATTTTAAAATCTGGGTTTGCTTTAATTAAACTAAGTTTTGTAATAAGGGGGTTTGGGTTTGTCTTTTCAACCTGTACGACAACCACTCAAGTATCCGCTGTATTGACTTAGGTCTCTAGGTTATTCTCGCTTAACCCGTCGCGCCACCTACTACCACATCATTACTTACTATGTTGATAGTCATAATATACAAGCCTAACGCTTACCAGCAATCTGTCTGGACTTCATCGCCTCCAATATGGAAATATTTGTCTGGAAACAATGCCTGCACCTCCCTGAACAGTTGAATGAGCAACTTGTATGTAAAGTTACTGATGGGGTTCATTGGGCCCAGGGACACCACTTGGCCATTCTCGTAGCATTTTGTCAGGATGTTGTGGAATGACTCCCCCCATGAGCGGGTATGTCCTGTTTATAACAAACATAACCTTAACGTATTGAGTACGTCATCCCACCCATTTGGAGAAGTTTTTCAACCTAGATGTAGCCATTACATTAAATTTTCGATAACCATTATAAATATTGATTATGCCCTTTGTTATTGATAACAATTTGTACTGGTTACGATTAGCCAAATAATTTATTTCTATATGTTACTTAACAAAGACTTATGTAGGTTCATAGACTGGCTGATAAATATTAATATAGTTAATGTAACAAATAAAAGATAATGGGCCTCCTGGTGTTCGCTTCCAAATAAATTACCTAAGTATGAAATGCAGTTCAAATGTACGTCATATTATATTATGTACAGGAGTTTGTATAGCAGCTAGTGAAGTTACCTGGCACATCAAATTCCGGTATTACACGAATACCGCGGTCCGTCGCGTACTGGATCACAGTTTTGATATTTTCCACTGTGTAAACCAAGTTTGGGTGGTATGCACCTTTCCGACTGCGAATTTAAAGATGCTTTTTATGAATACTTTTTTCGCAGTGCCCTTAATAAATTGGTAATCCAAACCAACAATTGTTATTAAAATCGAACAGGTAGTTCCTGAATTAGCGTCTCCAAACATACCATCTCCATAGCATTCTAAAATGTATACAATTTTTAATTCCATTCTAAATATAAACACAGTATATCCGAAAACGGGTTGATTTCCTAAAAAATATTGAATTATGTACGGCAAAGGTTACTAATTATTTGGTGCGTTATATTTTCCTGGTGCAACTAATCGACAAAGGCTCGTCAAATCGAATTTACCGCCGTTTTATCAATGGTAGGTACAGCAGGTGCATATTCCGTTGAACAAACTCAACTAATATTGTGTATCACAATGAATATCTCTATCTAACACAAATATAAGAAAAGAATAGGAAACATAAAAATTTTGTCCGTCTAATAATTCCAATTTTTTTTCACGTGAACGTAGTCACCAGCATCAAGGAACTCTCCATGACTATTTCCCGTAAACGACCTAAATATCTTCTATATTTTTTGAGAAATGTGTGGTATTTTAGTTCATGTTTAGCAACAGAATCAGCACCATAGTAAGAATAATAGGTCGGGGAAAAATGTTCGTATTTTACATGCAAATTCAAGATATTTTTATCACAGTCTATTTACATTTGATTATAATATATATGTGCCAGTTTGTTCGATAACTTGTTGCTATTTTGAAGGCAGTGACATAATCCCATAGCTGTAGACATTTTGGGACTTCTGATCATAAAACTGCAACAAGTAGTTTTGACAGTCCTCTCTTGATGTTAACCTAACAATACCTAAAGAATTTTGAAGACCGAAACAGGTGAAAATCTGAGGTGCAGGAGGTCAGGGCTATATGGTGGATGCATTAACACTTCCGATCCAATATATTTCAATATTTGCTGAGTGGATAAATACGTGTGTGGTTTGGCGTTGTCATGATGAAATCCACACTCCTTCCCTGAAAAAAATTATCTACAAAACTAGTTATGTAAGTTGACGTTTTGTTGTTGGGAAACTAACTTTAGTTGTCGGGAAACGAACTTTAGTTACATTGAATCAAATAATTTAGTAACGAACAAAAACTAGTTTTGTTACTGGTAAGTTTAGTTCGCAAGTCACTCTGTTTAGGTTATTGGTCGTCAAATTTTGTTCTGTTAAATAAAAGTTTGTAGTCACTTGTAGTCCATTTTTTCAGTGTTCTGTTAATCAATTCCGGCTGAAATATCGAGACTTTTTATACATATAGACTTTTTCAAATGGGTCAAAACTGTTTTGTGGTCAACACCTTGCTCTTCAGCTATGTCGTAACTACTAATATGCCGTACTTGCCGCACCTTATCAAAAATGGCATCAACTTGGCTTCATCTTTGCCATCAAAATTCTTGGACTGGAAACGTTTGAACCAATTTTGTACTACTCTTACTGTCACTGCGTCAAGTCCATTAATATCACAAATTTTTTTTCGCCTCTTGTGTCGCATTTTTCCCATTTTTGTAATAAAACTTCGAAATGTATCGAATTTCTAAGATAGATCCACTCATTTTGGCGGACGAAAAAGCAATACATAAATGGCGGGAAACCGTTTTAAATTATTTTTCTCTATTAAAAACGTCATCTATTTAATGGTATCAAAACCAGCTAGATACAAACAGTACAACCAAAAATATTTTACCGCGAATTTTTACTGATAAAATACGTAAATACTTTTTCCCCGACCTAATAATAGCCTAAAAACTGCGATAGTAGTTTGGCAATTATTAAATAAATAAAAAAAAAGGTTTTGGAAATAAAATAAATTAAAAAAAACATTCACTGTGCAATCAATCCAAACCAATAATAAAAGGTTTCCTTACCTCAGATCAGGAAACATTTCGCTCTGATAAGGGAAACTCTGATCATCCACAATGTGCCAGTGGAGGACGTTCATCTTGTTCATCTCCATGGCGTCCAGGGTCCGCAGAATGTTGGACACCGATATGTAATGCCTCCCTGTGTCGATCAACAAGCCTCGATGCTTGTACTTGGGATAATCTACGATTTCAGTGGCTTTTATATGAAGGACCTGGGAATGGTTTTCCGCATTATACACCTCCATTACTTAAGCATCTTAAAGGCAATTCATTATTTACGAAATTCCCGCGAGATGAGGGGAGGGAGGTTTCAAAAACTGTATTTTACAAGTCGTAATGTGCGTCTTCCAATTAAGAATGAATGATGTAAATTAGGGGCTGCTCTGCTATAAGGGTGTAACACAGGTTCACAGGACAGGTTATAACCGCAGCTCGGCTAATACTACTCGTTCCGGTCGCTGCACCACCGACCTACTTGAATAGTGACTTACTTAAATGTAACCTTGCTGAGTTTCTTGCCTGTACCCCTAGACAAAGTACATGTACGCAACGAAAAGTACTTTGTCTAGGGGTGCTGTTCTTCTCAGTTGAAGGCCGACTTACGAACTGGTGGTAACTTCAGTAGCTTTGACCTTCATAAGTTCCCTACTAGGGCCTAAAGGACAATGGCGAATTTGGCCCTAGCTGCGTATAACGACATAATATATATCAAAAAATTGCTTTATTAAAGTTAAATTAAATAACATAATTCAATATTTTTCAGAACTAGCAGTAAGTCTAGAAAATAGAAATATACATTTATATATTTTAGGCTGTTAGTTAAGCTGATTGTGATTTGGAACGCACCCATAATGTCGTTCCATGTTCCTTTGAACGTTGTTCAAAACAACATATGTCCACAATGTTTTTTTTATATTTGAAACATTTCTGTTAGTCATAATAATGATAAATAATTTTATTTTTAACAGAGTTTAGTTGAAAATGTCATTGCATTTATTAATACAAACTCTCTATGAGAAAAAAAACTTTTTAACACTCTATAACACGATGACATATTTTTTTACGTCAAATGAAACGCGTACGTAGTCTATGGTCAGCGAGCCCTTTGAGTGAAGTTGATTGATCGACTTTTTGACGGGAAATTATAATATAACTCGACACTGGCAGAAATAAGTCCTAATTTGGATTTGATTGCCAAACTTAAAACTAATAAGAAGTTGATTGATTTGTCTGACATTGTGTGACTGTCACACAATTCAAAAGGTACTTTCTTTTTGTGCGCATTCCTACGGTTTTTGGTTGACTCCTGACTACACCACGACCCTTTGCTTTTCTACGGATACCGATTTCTTTTCTACACGTGACTACGGCATTTGAATGGACCTTAGATAATCGACAATTGGCTGTGTTATTTGGATTTGCATGAACGCAATATAAATCCACTGGCAGAATTCTTAGACAATATTGTCATTGGATTTTATTTTGATGAATAAAAACCTAAATAAAAATGACCTTGTTTTATTGAAAGCCTGTGCATGTCCCGATACTTCAAAGTACCTACTACCTACCAGTAGGATATACCTACCTGGGTAAGTACCTATACTAGAAACAATTGTTAGGTACTTAAAAACATATTTATTCAGCATCTATCTGTCTCTATTGTCTACAAAACTAGTGTAAAATCATAATTAATCGCTTGGCTCGCGGTTAAAAATATAACAATGACATCAATTGTTATAATAGGACGCGCGTCCCTCGCGAGAATCAACGGGTAGAACTAAATGGATTTCATCCACATTTTTAAAATGTACTTATAATAGGTATATCCACAGAGTACTTTTGGGTATATCGAACGTTACTCATTTGATACGTCAAAATCGGCATAACCTATAAAACCTTTTCACTCAAATAAAAAAAAACTGCAGCTTTTTTGTTAAAATATTTTTTAGAAATAGCATAACAGTTTATTAATCTACAGGAATTCAACAGTGGTTGTCATATACGTTACAAAAAAATGTAGGTCCAAGCATGTATGGAATTTCGCCATTCTCCTTTAATAAATGGCTTTACCTTATATGCTTATTATTTATTTATAACTCGACTACGACTCGGGTGCGCGATCTGATTAGGTCTGGATAACTCAGCTCTCCTACAAATACTGCTCCCCAAATTGACGTCGTCACTTTTCTATCCTAGCTCAAATGACATATTACCTGCTTACATTATAAACATCGGACACGTAAAATAGTTGCAGCCAAGTTTCCAAGCCACGTAAGATGCCCCAAACTGACGCGCTGGTCAGCTTAGATGTGGCACTGACGGTAAGATTATCTGCAAACATAGTTGGAAACTGCACATGGTATTTGGTTTACTTGAAGGAAACATACGACAGATAAAAAGCAACCTCCCGAACGGTGCATTAAAGTTACTCACTATAACAACACCGTAATGTGCGAAGTTTTATAATGATAATATAAAATAGTTGAAGGCACGCGGCAAGAATCAACTATTTTATCTTGACGTTATTAAATTTACTTGAACGCACTTGATTTAAAAAGGCATCACTTCTGGCAAGTTTTTGCCTAGGCGTAGCGGTGCTTCATTGAAATCCAATTAGGTATCGAGTTCTATAGCATTAAGACCTCATGTGGTCACCGGACGAGTTCTTGACTCGTTTGATATTCAAGATTCAATAAATACAACGTGTTCCTTTCGATATCCCATAACTTAAGGGTATTAATGAGACCATGTTAAAGAATCAACTGTCATATGAATTATTTTCGAATATTTTTTTCATACATAATAATTCGGGATAGTCATCATTATTTATATAAAACACCTTCGTGAAAAATGACAATGTCACATTTTTTATTGGTATCTAAGAAAATGTTTTAACCGTCCGCGTCGGTCGTCGCAAACTAAAGATTCGTCATAAGTCGTTATATTTGAAAGTTTGTAACACTTGTTCTAGGAATCTTGTATTATTTTTACTTATAGCATATAACCTTAATATTATAACAAGTTGACGCGGTGAGCTTCGTACCACCAATTTTTTAACTTTTTTTATATTACCTATAAAACTATTCAAATCGGTCTAGCCATTTTTGAGTTTTAGCAAATTTTAGCTTTAAACTAACGAACAGCAATTGATTTTCATAATAACATAGATTGCAGAAAAGGGAAGACCATTTCAATGAAGTTCTTTAACATCGACTAACGCGATAGCCCCGCAGTCCATTATAAGTTCAAACTTTTGCCTTTTTTATAAACTGTTTCCTGACTCTTGCAATCTAGGGACTTTCAAGGCCAGAGTGAATAGGTTTCTTCTGGGTATACGTGCTCCATATTAGGCTTCGTTATCGTCCCTTATCGGTGGGTCAATGGCCAAACAAACGCAAGCCCATTATAAAAAAAAACATGTAAAATGGCTGTGAAAGTTAACTGATGATTATTTTCGTAGCTCCATTTATATAGGCGGTTATCAATCATACTTACAACTTTCATCCATATCTAAGTGTGGATATTCCTCGCAGGGCTTCGTCAGATTAATCTCCAGGGATTTAATGGAGCGCCCATAGTGAGGGTCTCGACACTTGCTCATGTACCACTCACTCCATATGTCTTTAGGACTGAACTCGTTTAACTGATACGTGTACCTCGCCACAGCTTTAGTGAGGATCTCGCAGTTTTGATTTGTTATCTGTAAGCATCGAACAATTTACACAAAGAAGCGCAAAAACGGTTGGCCAAGTCAAGGACACATGCACCCTGATTGGCCAAGTCAAGGACACATGTACTCTGACTGGCCAAGTCAAGGACACATGCACTTTGATTGGCCGAGCCAAGAACATACGATGCAGTGTTTGGTCCTTAATGTTCCAAATCAGTGCAAAAGCACTGACTAGTTGCGGAATTCGATTTCTCGGTATTCTACTCTAAAGGGTAAACTTTCCTCATGCCTGTAAATAAAGGTTTTTTATATTGTCATGGTATCTATCTAATATTATAAACGCGAAAGTTTGTGGGGGTGGACGTTTAATTTCAAGCAAAAATACTGAACCCCAGTGCGGCCGCTGAGATTATGCGTTTCTTTCTAATATTTCCCAAATTGCGGAAACAGCTCAGATTATGATGGGTACAGAGACTTTCAATAAACTATGCCTAAGAAAATACTGAACAATTGTGTGAAAGTCCCATCGCAATCGGGTTAGCCGTTTCCGTAATTTGGCCGAAATTAACAGGTGTCAGAAACCTTCTCTCGGGACTCGAGACACGAGGTAAACCGCGGCCCAGAAACTAGAACTTACAACAATATTTTAACCATGCAAAATCGCGGAAATTAACTAGGTACGGAAATGTTAATAAATAAAAAAAGGAATAGATAATAATAGATTGAAATCTGCTAGGTACTTACCTATTACACTTTGTGCATGGTGAGGGACGATATTTATATATCTACTAGCAGCGAATCCCGGCGTTGCTCGGGTTAAAATACATCGCATATTTAGTGGTATAAAAAATATACATATAAGGATACATTTTTAACAGATATTATAGATTTCTATTTTCGATTTCGATTTGGTTCTTTTAGTTAGATCAATAATAACACTCGTACACATTTTGGAACTTTCCAGATCAATCCAAAAAAAATTAGAACTTTCTCTAACATTTTCAATTGCACTCATTTTAGAACTTTCTCGAACATTCTAAATCGATTATAATAAATTTCACTCATTTTGGAACTTCCTAGATCATTCTAGAAATTTCTCGAACATTCTAAATCGATCATAACCAATTGCACTCATTTTGGAATTTTCCCGATCTTTCGGAAAATTTCTAGAACTTTCTCGATCATTCTAAATCGATCATAATAAATTGCACTCATTTTGGAACATTCCAGATCATTCGGGAAATTTCTAGAACGTTCTCGAACATTCTATCTCGATTCGATAAAACTGTTATTAGTTTTGGACATTTTGGAACTTTCTAGATGAAGCCAGAAAGTAGAACTTTCTCAAAACATGCTATATCGATTATAATAGTTTGCATTCACTCTAGAATTTTCTAGATCATTCCAGATATTTGTTGAACTTTCTAGTACATTCCAGATCGATTATAACCGTTTTACACATTTTGGAACTTTCCATTCCAGAAATTTTGAGATCTTTTCAGAAGTCCTCATGCGTTAGAAAAGGACAGCAATATGTGTTTTAACATTTTCGCCACCCGCAACCACCCCCTTCCACCCACCGCGACCAAACTCCCTTACTACCACCTGGAGACCAAGGGGTATTTACCACCCCAACGGGAAGTTGATTGGGGTTGGTGGTGATTGAGAAAACTGCGTATTTACGTACCCACAAAAGCATTTTATATATATTATTAGATTAGATTTTTTTTTAACGTATCACGAAATAGTCGAATAGCCAAGAAAAAAACCAAAGTACCTACCTACCTACAGATGTGCTACAGATTTTGAAAAATAACAGTCTTCAGACAGAAATATTTTATTACTAAGTAGTTAGAGATTAGAGAAGAGAAAGATTTATAGGTACAGTAGGTTCCTTAACTATCATTATTCATGAGGCAATTTAAATTCATGTCTGTGCCCAGATGTTTTTTCATACAACCAAGTCGGTAAACAAGCGTACGGCCCAGCCCGCATGATGATAAGCGGTTACCGATTAGCTCTGGTGACCTTACCCTCGCGCAGGAACACAATAAAGTCACTTGGCTGCGGTATTCTGTAAGGTGGAGGTACTTACTTCCCCAGTCAAGTAAGTCTTTGAGCGAATAAATGCTACGCTCTCTAACTCAAAAAAGATAAAAATAAACTAACTCACTTACCGAAGTTGTAAATTCCAAACGTCGAAAAGAATAAAATGTTTCGCTTGTATTCTGAACTTGCGGCTTGGGCCACATTTCACCCTTGGTTGGCGGGTACTTGGGACCCGGCACTGCTCTGTATGCATAAGAAAACACAAAACAAGTAGACAGTGCACAAATTAATAATGTATACAGCAACATTCTCACATAGTGTATGTAAACAACATCAAATAAAATAATAATAATAGTTGTAGTCTAGTGAACGAGGCGGCTTGCGTCGCTTGACTGACCGCTAGTTGAGTAGGTAATTATACTAGGACTGCAAATGGCTGTAATAAAGCAAATGGCTTGGTTTTAGCATCGGGTTTTAGTTGGTACAATCGCAAACACCATTTTCCTTGTTTTGATATTATTTTATGATAATTTTAATTACGAAAAAAATGGATTTAAATGGGATTTAATATGGATTTCATTTATATATTCTTATTAAAATTGGAAACCATCGATATTATTGTCTTTTGGGTGCTACCTAATTGGATATCCTTTAAAATGACATTTTATAGGGATTCAACTGGATTCAAAAATCCATCAAAAATCGAATACATTTCGTGCTGGCCAGGATTTGCGTAGGTTACCAAGGGTCGTTACTCTTATAATTAGGTAGCAGAGAGTATCACAGTGGAGAGTGGAAATAAGAAATGTATAATGTAAATAACTATATTTTATAAATATAATATTTTACTAGAAGATAAGATTCACATAATTATTAATTGACACACATGTTATAGATAAGTAGTCATAGCAACCTAATTTATTCTTAAAATTCAAATCGATTGCATAGACAAGAAAATAGATTACATGAAGGTTAAGATTACACAACTACAATACTTCCCCTTAATCGAAAACCAAAAAGTCAAGCTATTTGCTTATTAGACCTAGTTCTTTCAATGCTATTGTATGTTTAATTTTAGGAAGAAATTTTGTTAATATATCAGCCAACATTTTTTCGGTAGGTAAATATTGTATATATATTGTCCCATTTAATACCTTTTCCCGGACGAAATGATGGCGGATATCAATATGTTTAGTCCTTGAATGATGAACATTATTCTTTGTTAACATTATTGCTCCTTGATTATCTACATTTATGCAAATTGTATGAATTGTTTTAAATACTTCCTTCAGCACATTATTTAAATATATACCTTCTTTAGTTGCTTCACTTAGTGCCATATATTCTGCTTCACATGTAGAAAGAGCAACGGTTCTTTGTTTTCTGGATTCCCAAGATATTAAACCATTAAGTTGGAAGACAAATCCAGTGTAGGATCTTCGGTCAATAAGACTTGATCCATAGTCTGCATCAGCAAATCCATGTAATTTCATGTCATGAGTTTTCTTGAAGACAAGTTTAATTTGTGCAGTCCCTTTAAGATATCGCACAACTCTCTTAGCTGCATTCCAGTGCTCATTGCTATAGTTCTTATTAAATTGACTAAGAACACTCACTGTATGGGAAATATCTGGTCTAGTGCCTAATGATAAATACATTAAAGATCCAATTAATCTCTGATAAGGTAGGATTTCACCATCTTTTTGTTCATCTTTTGACGGATAAACCAATTTCATTCCAGGTTCTGCAGGAGTACTGACAGGTTTTGCATTTTCCATTCCAAATTCCTTAATTATCTTCTTTATATATTCCTCCTGATCAATAGATATATGATTTTTACTTTGAGTTACTCTCATACCTAGAAATAGTTTCATAGGACCTAATTCTTTTACTTTAAAGAGTTTATGTAAACTTAATTTAAATTGATTTTTCATATCGTCATTGTTGCTCATCAAGCAAAAATCGTCAACAAAGATTGCAGCAATTAGTAACGAAGTACCTTCATATTTATAATATAAACAATGTTCATGTTCTGATCTGTGCATACCTATATCTATTAAAGCGTCATGAAGCTTTTTATTCCATTGTCGTGGAGCTTGCTTTAATCCATAAAGTGCCTTTTTGAGTAAGCATATCTTCCCCTTGTTGCAATCTTTGACAAAGCCTTCAGGTTGTTCCATTAGAATTTCTTCGTCTAGATCGCCATTTAGGAAAGCAGTTTCTATGTCTAAATGTTCTAGAGTTAAGTTCCACTGAGCTGCAAAAGAAAATAGTAATCGTATTGTAGACAATCTGGCAACTGGAGCAAAAGTTTCTTCATAGTCTACACCATACGTTTGAGTAAAGCCTTTTGCTACTAGCCGTGCTTTATACTTGGCAATATTTCCATTTGCATCTCTCTTGATTGTATAAACCCATTTACTTCTGACAATCTTTCTATCATTTGGTCTATCAATCAAGGTCCAAGTACCGTGATTTATTAACGAATTGTATTCGCATTCCATTGCTTTATACCAAACATCTTTTTGTGTACTTGACATAGCTTGTTTAAATGTATTCGGTATGTTATTCTCAGCTATGGCTTGGTAAAGTATTATATTATCAGGCCATTTTCTTGGTATTCGGTTTCTAATTGGATATCGGCGTTCATATTGTGACTGAACATCAGTTGATTGTGTTTCGGGTGCTGTTTGTACAGGATCAACTTCTTCAGTATTTGCTCCTGGAGCTAAAGTTGTATTCATATTGTCCATTGAATCTTCAAAAATATCTTCATCTTCCTGAGTTGTATTTGTTACAGGATATATTTCACTTGCCATAGGTTGAAGATCTTCTTGATTTGTTTCAAGTTCTGTTGATTCAGGCAAAATTGAAATTTCTTTTGTTTCAACAACGTCATGTAAGTTGAAAAAATTTGAAGAATTTTGAGATTTCGTGAAAACAAATTCATTTTCAAGAAAGACAACATCTCTTGATCTAATTAATTTGGTAGGATTATCAGGATCTACAAGACGGTATCCCTTCGTATCGGTACAATAACCTACAAAAATATATGGTTTTGCTCGAGGATCAAGTTTCTTTCTTAATTCTTTAGGAATATAAGAATATGCTTTACAGCCAAACACTCTCAGGTGTGAGAGGTCAACTTTATGTCCACTCCATACTTCATCAGGCGTTTTTCCACGTAGTGCTTTCGTTGGCGAACGGTTTTTTAAGTAGACTGCTGTATTAGTTGCTTCTCCCCAATACTGTTTTGGTAGTTTTGAGTCTTGAAGCATAGCTCTCGTCTTTTCCATAATAGTACGGTTAGTTCGTTCTGCAACACCATTTTGTTGAGGATTATATGGTACAGTTGTTTGATGTAATATTCCTGATTGTATGAAAAATTCTTTTAATGCAGTATATTCACCTCCATTATCAGAGCGAAGTACTTTTATTTTCTTATTCGTCTGGTTTTCAACAAGATTCTTAAATTCTAAAAATTTTTGTTTGACTTCAGACTTCAGTTTCAATAAATATAAAAATGTTTTTCTGGAATAATCGTCAGTGAACGTAAGAATATATCTCGCACCATTCCAGGTTGATACGCTCATTGGTCCACATACATCACTATGTATTAATTCTAAAATGTCACTTGTTGTAGTATTTGAAGGTTTGAATGGTTTCTTAGAAAGTTTTCCTTCAATACACGGAATACAAGTATCCTTGAATAATTGTGTAGGCTTTGAATAACTAATACCTGTAGCTAAATGTTTCTTTAGTACTTCCATCGATCTAAAGCTTAAGTGACCAAGACGTTTATGCCACAACTCAGCAGTATCAGTAACGGTAGATGATAAAACTTTACTACATTTGACGTTTGAAATGTCATTATTATTACGACTTAATTTGTACATACCTTGTACATCAGTGGCTCTTGCAAGAACTTTATTTGTTGAGCCATCTAATATTTTTGCGCCATCATTTGTAAAGATTATAGAATGTCCCCGTCTTATAATACTACTTACCGATAAAATGTTGTTAGAAAGCTTAGGTACATAAAGCACATCAGATATTTTACGAACAGTAGGAGAAAAATTACAATTTACATCACCAATACCATCTGAAAAGATTTTGTCATTATTAGCAATTTTTATTGGCTTAGAAATTGGCCTATAATTTTGAAACCAATCTAACCTAGGAGTCATGTGACTAGTGGCACCGGAATCAAGATACCACTCATCATCAGTCTTGGTGACATTAGGGTTCTCCTTTGAATTAATAGCCATTAAAGTAGCTTCGGTACAGATATGACTATTTTCAGGTTTAGACATATTACCTTTTTTTGCTTTTAAAAATCGACAATCATTTTTCAGATGTCCCTTCTTTTTACAATACATACAGAATTTATTTTTAAAGTTATGCTTATTAAAATTCGACATAAGCGTAGAATCTGGATCTGAATCAAAAATCCATCAAAAATCGAATACATTTCGTGCTGGCCAGGATTTGCGTAGGTTACATAGGGTCGTTACGCCCCGGTTGGCGATCACTTAGCTGAGTTGCTAACTTTGGTAAATCACCATATAGGTACTTACGCTACATACGCACAAAATAGTAAGCGCCCCGCCGATGTAAATTGGTCCTAAACATAGGTAGGTAGTCAAGTTTTAAAATAAAGTATATAAAACATCACATATTCATTCATAAATTATGAAAAATTATTGGAAAAATACCGTAAGTGTTAGATAACGACCACTTATTTCAGTTTACGATCAAAATAGTGACAACTATTTTAGAAAATAAAAATTAAGTAATAAAACATTTTTTATTGTTTTAGATATTTATTTTTTCTCTTTAAATTAAACTTGATTAAACACACAGAACATAATTAAATAAACACAAAACATAAATAGTATTTAATCATTCTCTCTACAACGGTTCTTTATGGACGCACGTAGGGAAAAATGAAAAACAACGAGCAGTGCATACTTGACAACACTTAAAAGCCACCCTTTAACCCGCTTTTCACCTGCATCCACTCCCAGTACAGGATCTGTCCTCTAGTTTTGATAGCGTCCCGACACGTCTCTTTTTAGGGTTCCGTACCGAACCGAAGGCTGCCAAACGGGACCCTATTACTAAGACTACGCTGTCCTTCCGTCCGTCTGTCTGTCACCAGGCTGTATCTCATGAACGGTAATAGGCAGCTGAAATTTTCAGAGAGTGTATTTCTATTGCCGTTATAACATACAACATAAAAATGAAATAAAATTAGAAATTAAAGGGGGCGCTCATTACAGAAAGGTTTTTTTTGCATTTTTTTTTCATATCATAATTGAGTTAGTTATTATACTGCTAATGTAGCAAACAAGTGTACGGCCCACCTGATGATAAGCTAACTGCTTATCATCAGGCGGGCCGTAGCGTATGAACGCTGACCACCAGAGAAGAGATTATTGCATGGTCAACAACCCGCACGTTGCCGACCCTGCAATAATCCCTTCACACCCATTTTGAAGAACCCCATGATGCTCCCTTGGGAAAACCACGGCGGGGTGCTCATTTCACAGCCTGATTGCCAACCAAGGGCGGTTCCAGCCTTCAGGTCAGGGGGGGGGGGGGGGGGGGTCACACACTTATATCCAGCTTGGATGGGTTTCAAAATACACAATACTATAGCTGTTACCCGCAGATTAACACGAAAATAGAGTAGGTACATTTGTAAGAATTTTCTAAATCGGTCCATTAGTTCTAGTGATTAGTTTTAGTGATTACAGAAAAGAGGGGCCGCGCAGCGCGAAAAAGTGTGACCGAGGCCCAGGGGGGGGTCATGACCCCCCTGGATCCGCCCTTGTTGCCAACGATAGGATATTCCTCTGGGTCCTTCTCCTCCCTTCCGCACGTTACGTGACTATTTATGATGTAATGTGTGAGAACTCCCAGTCGATGGCGAGAGGTGCGATGGTAGAGTTAAGCTGTAGGCAACAATTCTTCAGAATACTGTCCGTTGTATAAGCGGTAGAACACACAAAAGGAGGCAAAGTCTCTCCTCAGATTAAAGGCCCTAAACCGCTCGTGAGCTCGGGATCGTTGCCAATTCTGATGGCACGTCCCTGAACCGAATCTAAACGCCCCATCTGATATCCAGGTGCTCCCGAACACAGATGACAGCGGTACTCCATATGGAGCCGTAATTGCGATTTATAAAGTTGTAGTTTTTGCTCTGATGAGATGTACTGCTTCGGTCTATTATGCACACCGAGTTGTTTGGATACCAGTTTGACCTTATCTTCTAGATGACAAGTAAGTATCCCGATGCTCTAAAATTCTACATGATGTTTTGGGACGTGTTCCAAAATTGTGGAGCCCCAGCAAATGGGGTTTTCTTAGTGGTGAACGTGCAGGCCTGTGTCTAAGTGGGATTGAAATGGACTAGGTTTCTTTAGGGTACTTTCGATTTCGGACACAATCGTTCGCGTATTTCCTCTGCTGTGGAACGAGGAATATTTGCACGGTCCGTGTAATTAGCGTCCCCTGTACTGTCGTCGTCAATAGACAGCATATCATTGATATGCAGGAGGAACAGTGTTGGGGATAACATGGAGCCTTGCGGGACGCCAGCATTAATGTCCATGCTATCAGAGCAACTAGCGTCAACGACGATTCTTAAGTATCTGCAGACAGTCCCCATTATTTTTATCGAGCTCTTCGTACCCTTTCACAGTCTTAGTTGTAGCATTTTCCACATATCTCCTGGCAGCGCTGGGTATTGGCGCTCTTCACGTGGTGCCGTATGTAGAACGCTCCAATAGAAACCACGGTGTAGTAAAAGCTAGTGTTTGCTTTTTTTTTTATTGCTGAGTTTATTGCCGGCTCTTCTCAGCAAATGCAACCTTCCGAACCGGTATTAGAGTATTAGAGTCAGACTTTTCATAAGTGCCTGCGAAGGTCTATTTGAATAAATGATTTTGAATTTTGAATTTTGGCGGGAACTTGCAGAGTAACGTTGCGTTCGTTTTTATTTTCATAAATTCGTGTATTTTGATCTTTATTGCATATTATCGGTGGGATTTTATCCAATAAAGATCAATCCATGTTCACCAATGAAGTGAACTGAAATGAATTATGTGTATCGTGACTTTTCAAGTTGTCTCAAAAAGTCCGTGAAAAGTTTTTGTACAATTTACCACCATTGTACTAAAACATGACTTTTAAGGACTGTGACTGACAGTGCGGTCTATGAAGTTATTTATAGCTCGAGAAAACTGAAATAAGACAAGGCTGTATGTATTATACCTTTGCCTGCCTTTTGGCGAATAAGACAAACAACAACAACAACCCTAGGCTAGGCCACCCATTGTACACGGACTTTACACTTAATTCCGATTTTTTGGCGGAAACTTGCAGAGTTATTGATCTGGTGCACATTAATTGATCTTTATTGGATAAACACCACCGATAATATACAATAAAACTCTAAATACACGAACTTATGAAAATAAAACGAAACCGCAACGTCTCTCTACAAACTCCCGCCAAAAAGTCCCCTTTTAATTCTATGATAGGCATGGAGGTATCAGTAAGCTTTGAGTATTTAGTTTAAAATACTCATAGCCTGTGTTTGTCGACTCCCTATGAATTCAAAAATTACTCAAAGATGATAACCATAGACGAGAAGTTTGTGTCAATCTAAGATTGTCATTCGGGAAAAACCGGTTTTGTTTTATCGATTTTTGAATGTAACGAACAGCCGTTCGATTAACAGTTGCCAACTTGCCAAACCCTATTGAAATGCCTTGCCTGCCTTGTTTGTCTATGAATTTGTTGTAAACAATTTTTGTTTGATTGAACATGCATGTGCATTTTGTGTTTACTATAATTTCTGATTACTTTAACATGTTAATTTCTTAGATAAAACTATAATATAGTTGTAGAAAATGTCTGGATACCTGGAGGTGAAGTACCCGTTCAAATCAAACCTCGGGTTGAATCCTTTCAAGGTATTTTTCGCTGTTATTACCTACTTTTGAGATAGATAGTTAACTGTATGTTTGAGACTAATTAATTCTTTTTGGCAGACATGGAAGAGACAGTGGTGTATATTAAGACCGAGCCCCACATGTTGCGGTGGGTCGCTGGCTGTTTACTGCAGCGAGGCGGGCGCCGCGGCGGGATCGGTTGACCTACCATCAGGTTGCATGGTGCGAAGGGCGAAGTCTCGCACGCGGCCGCACACCTTCGCAGTCTTCTTGGCCGAAGAGCCGCGGAAACCTCGTGTGCTCCTCGCGGCCCCCACGCTACAAGACGCACACATTTGGATGGAGAAAATCAGGGCTCTGTTAAACGGCACTAAGTTCTTAGGTATGTACTACCTTCATTTGTTGACAAAAACTTTAATACAGGGACATTACTCAGCAAAAATTATTTTTGTTTGGCGAGTCACATGTTTTCCTAATAACACTGAAACATTTTTGAAAACAAAGTTTATGATATTCACAAAAAAAATAGTTTTGAATTGAAAAATGGAAAGTAGATAATCACCTATCATATGTTCTCAATTTAGATTGTGGGAACATTGCAGGATCCAAACTAATTTTATATAATTTACTCAATCTTTCTAATGAGTGTACAATCTGATATAAATAAATCTTTATGTCTTAGATAATAGCGATTCAATTAAAGCAAGACGTTAGTAACCAGCAAAGGGAGACATGGCTAGCATTAATATCACTATGGAACAGTAACTAAATGACAGATAAAATTAAACCTTGTCTAAACTAATAATATTATAAAGAGGAAAGATTTGATTATTTGTTTGCATTGAATAGGCTCCGAAGCTACTGAACCGATTTGAAAAATTCTTTCACTTTTGGGAAGCTACACTATCCCTGGGTGACATAGGCTATATTATATTTTCAAAAAAAATAGGGATCCTTACTAAAATTCCAATAATGTAACCCAAGGTGTAAAAAAATTACCTAGAATATTCATTTCATTGCGTGCGCCACTGTGGCATGTAGGACACATATGGGTTAAGTTCTGTTCTCATGATTTTTTCAGATTCAGAGAGAATTTTAATAGATATAGTATATATAAGGTGTAACGGAAAGGGTATATACATCCGAAGGGGGTGAAGACTACATCAGGTACAGACTCTCTATAAAAAGTTTCAGCTCAAAATACATTACTAAAAAATTCAAACAAATTTTTTTAATTCAAGTTTTTTGAATTAAAATCATAACCAACATGTCACCGGTCAATGAGGGTCATTGTCATTTTGCGTCCCTTACTAATATTAATATAAAATTTTATCTTCCGCGATCTGTGCGCCTCGTACCAAAAAAGTGGATTACTGTAATGTATATACAGTTTCCGTTACACCCTGTATAACCTTTTTAATCCTTTGACTGTTTGACGATCCGCGCGGGCGATGTAAACAATAGAAATCTATTGTTATTTATTGACCGCAAGTCAAGGGATTAAACTGTATTGAGAAAAGTAATTTGCAACCCAATGTGACCCTGAGAGATTGAGTTTCTAACACCTGTTAATAGTTACCAAATTATGAAAAGTGTTAATCTGATTATGATGGGACTTTCACAAAGCTATGGAGTACAGCATGGGGTTCTTAAAAGGGTGTGAAGAGATTTCTTCAGAGTTGGTAACGCGCGAATGGTACCCCTGGTGTTGCAAGCGTCCATAGGCTACGGTCACTGCTTACCATCAGGCGGGCCGTATGCTTGTTTGCCACCTTAGTATAAAAAGAAAAGGCTATGCCTCACAAACTACTGATGAATGTTAACAGGTTTTAATATTCACATGCAGAAATGCATTCTCTCAGTGGCCACACTGTAGGTTAATGCACCCATAACAAAACTTTGTTGTAAGAAATATTTAAAATATGAATATATATTTTAATTCAATAGTGAAGTTGTTGATGAGTTTACACCAGCATACAAGATACATTCAGTCACCATGGAATGAATTATCAAAAGTAGCCCAAGAATAAACATGGCTTGCGTATCCAATGTAAAAAAAACAATGTAGAATCCGGACAACACTTAATGGCGGCTGTGAAGTGTGCTGCGAGCTGGCTTTGCGCAGGTACAGTCATCTCGAATGTACCGCATACCTTCATTTTCGCTACTGCGCAGCGTTCCGCGCCTAATATCACAGCCGCCAATAAGTTTGACTCGGTCTGTACCTATTTTCCCAAACATTGTAAGTATATTCTTTAAGTGTTTCCATATTTAAAAAGTCAAGCGTACATTGCCTTTATCAGCCTATAACTACTCCATGGTCGAAATTAGCATATGCACCTATGACGTCCATACATTCAATGCAAATGTATTCCATTTAAAATTTTAATGCAACACAAACAATGCCAAATGTTTATTGTTTCATTTTTATTCTCTACTAGTTACGCCCCGCGGTTTCACCCGCGTATCCGAGGCATATATTGTTTTCCTGGGATAAAAAGTATCACTATGCCTATCAGCATGCCAAATTTCATCCAATTCCGTTCAGTTGTTGAAGCGTGATTGAGTAACAAACATCCTAACTTTCGCATTTATAATATTAGTTTGATGAAATTGTGTTTTGTAATTCATGGAAAAGTTGATTTTACTATTTTATTTATTTATTTTATAAAAGTTTTTACTTATCTTGATTACAGTAGATACAATTTAACATAAAAAAGTGTAGTAAAGTAGAGGGGTAGAATCAGACTGGGGTGGTTAAAAAAATTGCAGTCTTAGGGTTCCCTACCCAAAGCCTCGCCTCTGTATGTCTGTCAGTGTCAGTGTCAGTTGTCAAAGTTTAGAACATTAATGGTACTTTAGTATAAGGAGTAAATTGAATGTTTTTCATATTTCATTCATACAAAAATTAGAAAATGCTCATTAAAATCATATAACTTTACTAAACATTTCATTTGGCTGAGTGTTTACTTGAGGATATCTTTGTAATCATTTTATTCAAGTATTTGTGATAAGGTAACTTGAATAAAAAAAAAACATAATACTGCAATCCTTATTAGATAACTGTACTAAAAGTTATAGCACTTTATATCTAAATACACAAGTCAATAAAGTGGTTGAAGTTGTGTCTTGCTTGCTGACATGCACTTTTATAAGGTGAGGCGGGAAATTTGTTTTTTTTTTTCCAAGTTTTTATTGTTTTTTACCTTTGTAGAACAATATGACAATATTTCTGTGATTAGCGACCATAGTAGTTCATTTGGCGTATTGTGTATTTATAATGAACTATTTTTGTATATTCAGTAAAAGTCAGTTTTACGGTTTTTAGAGGAACATTCAAATATGGCTCATATTGAAAAATGACCCAATATGGTCGCGAATAACTGAAATATTTAGCCAAATTGTTCTACGAAGGTCAAAAAACCCGCATTATGCTGAGCATACCTTAAATAAAATTTTGTCTTTTACAAAGGTAACCTCATGTGCTTGCTTCATCATCATCATCATCATCTTTCCAGGCACGGAGGCGTTGCTCAAAGACTCATACTCTGTGAGCGTCATCACTACAGAGTTGGCCCGTAAGTGCGGCCTCAGCGGCGCGGACGGCGTCCTCTCTCTCTCCTCCAACGGCCTATTGCTATCTCGCTCGCACAAACACTCCACCTTCATCCAATGGAAACACATCAGTGATGTCCTACTGACCAATGAGAGTGCAGATAAGAGTAGGATGTGCGTTCTTAGTGTTGATAGGTTGGTTTGATTTTCTTTATTTGAATTTAAATAAACGGAACTTTTTGGACTTATCAGATACAGCGTAAGTGATGCATGAAACTGTCTATTACACCAAAGTGGTGTAATGTGTAATTATTTTTTGATAGATTTCAAAAGCTGCCTGTTTGGTAAAATGTAATTCTATTGATCCGGCGATGCTTACAAAATACTAACCCCCTTATTCATAATAGCTTTATAACCGGATAGTGTCCTCCGTCTCACTCTTTCGATCACCATACGTCACGTGTCAGATAAAGACTTCGGAATTTAAGCTTACGCGTGATTTTGGCGGAATTGTGCTTATGGCTACAGTCGCCATTTAACCAAAGGAGAAGAAACTTTTTTACCCGACTGACCCGGAAGGAGGGTTATGTTTTTCGTGTATGTATGTCTATTTCTTTGGCACGCTCTGCAGCATAAACGGCTTGATGGATTTAAATATATGAGGATTCGTCTTAACTGTGGGATTGTCATAGGGTATATTATTTTTAAATGGCGTCTATGAATAAAAATAGAGGGGGGTATTAAAAGTGAAACTTTTATGCAACCTTCCGCACCGGTATTAGAGTCAGACTGTTCATAAGTGCATGCGAGGTATATTTGAATAAATGATTTTGAATTTTGAATTGAATTATGAACTACTTGCCAACCCCTGCCTTATAGCATTCAAATTATATTCAAAATTCTATAGATTAAAGAACTTTTTGAAAAGATGTTTTTCTCTTTTTAGTTAATTTTTGTTTTACGCAGTCGGGTTTTTGTTTCTTTTAATAATTTAATTTGTAATATTCGTCTTTGTGTATTGAAATATTGATTGGTTGTTAATTACCGCAAACAAACGTAGTACGCTTTTCCGCGTTCAATTTATTGTATGTCGAAATTTTACCACAAAATTACTTATCCAATCTTTCCATCAAATATATTTATTGTTCTAATTGTAGATGTCGGTGTTATTAACGAAAATTAAACCATGCAACTAAAACTTGAACTAATTTGTTTAATATACAATGGTCCTGATTCTGTTGTTCACAACTAAACTAATTTTAATGTCACTATGTCTCTTTCTAACAAAGAACATAAGAAAAGGATGTAAGAAATTTAGTCCTGTCAAATTAGTCCAATCCTTGTTTTCAATATAATTTTAGTCGCCATCTATCGCGGTTACGCCTAAATACACGCAAAATAAGACGGCAAAGATTAATTTGACAACTTAAAATATTTTCTATCTTTTTTCAATAATGTTCGTAAGAAAGAGATGAGATGTGACTAAAATTAGTTTAGTGCGATTTACAACAGAATCGGCACCAATGTATTCAATGAGTAAGTTAATAGTATATTATGATACATGTGTGCAAAGTTGATTATTAACACTCCAGGCGGTATTTAGCGATAAGTTAGCCGAGAGTGTAATAATCAAGCACACGCGTGTCATACGATCTTTCTTATTTTATCAACACACTTGCGAGGAAAAAAACAGACTTGTATTTTGTAATAAATGTCACTTTACGAGCGAGTGTGTTGAAAACTCATTTGTTTTTTGCAATTATTAATTCTCAATAATCATTAGTGTATCATAAAAAAGCTATTAATAATATTGTTTTTGTTTCAACGAGGAAAACCCAGTGTTATTACTATCTTTGTTTATTAGAACATGTTGTTGTGTTTATTAGTGACCGTAGAAGTCATTCATGTTTTTTACTATTTAGTCAATGGGACTACATTGAAAACAACACGTAATGACGATTTTTATTAATAAATATTGTGTGTGCAAAGACACTTGTTCTAAGTTCGTTAGGATAAAGTGCATATAGGGATAAACTGCAGGACTTTCTCCGATAATATGTAGTGAGTAATATTAATCTATATACTGGGTGGAGACTTCGAGATGGCATATTTTCGAAACCTATGTTGGGTTAGTCATGCTGAACAACTTTTACAATGGGACCAATGGTGAATTCTCGAAAAAAAAAAATTTTTTCATAGTAAATGTCAACCTTGCTCGATCATAATGTATGAAAAGTAAAATTTTTATTTTGAGATTTCACTATTGGTTCCATAGTAAAAGTTGTTCCGCATAACTAACCCAACATAGGTTTCGAAAATATGCCATCTCGAAATCTCCACCTGTTATAAGGTGACTGACTGGTAATAATTAGTAAACGATACTTAGATACATGATTGTACTCGTGATAACAAACAACTTTCCCGAAGAAACAGCGATAAATAACTAAATTAAAATAATAGCTGATGGTGTATTCTTATTCTTGTTAGGCACTAAATATTATGGGGTAATTTGCTAAGTAAATTAAAAAACAATGTTTCTTTGGGAAAGTTGTTTGTTATCATGAGTACAATCATGTGTCTAAGTATCGTTTACTAATTACCAGTCACCCTATATACAAAAAAATAACATATTTTTTTTTACATAAAAATTAAATCTTGCTAATAATGCTTAGTAATATTCTTATGTAGGTAAGTTACATGGTAAAGATAACTTAAACATAGATTAAGTACTTGATTATTGAACAAAGTGACAATTTTTGTCATACAAAAATAGGTGACCGCAGTGTAATATTTATTTTATTTTAATGGAAAGCTTTCTATTTACCAGGCATTAACACAAGGTATCAACAAGGCGTGATTTATCAATTGTTAATTTGAAATAAGAACATTTTTTTCATAGACTATCAGACTTATCTGATCTTATATTATCTTAGGACTGGTTAATCCGTGGTTTACCTAGCGATCTAAAAATTAGTCCTAAGAAAATTATGAAGCCAATAAAATAACAAGATTTCAACAGTAATTCATATATCGAATATGTAGTGGGACAGATTTACGTGTAAAACGAATCAAATTATGTATATTTTTTTTTTTTTTTTTTTTTTTTTTTTTTTATTTTATTTGGGACAACCATCAGTAGTACATTACAGTATAAATATAAAACAATGAATACAAAAGAGTGATAAATGTACCACCCACTACGCTATCCACAGATTACCGTAATTTCTTTACAATTCTGCTACATTATGTTACATGTGACATACAAATAAAATTAAAGAAAGGTGGTTAGCAACAAAGTGCGAGAAAAAAAAAAAAAAAACACAATATCAGTAAAACATAACTTATGAATTAAGGGAGAGAAACCTCAAAGAGCCTTTGCCTCAGAATGTTGGTAATTTGAATTTTAAAACTATTGTAAGAGGTGGAAAATATATCGACAGTAGAGAACAAGTTGTTGTATGTATCTACCATCCGGCGGAGAGGTGACCGCAGACCAGAGTTCGTCCTGCACGTGCCGGTAGCGAAAAGATGCCGTACGCGCACCTCACGCCCCAACACTGTACGAGGCACTGCATAGCATAAACTGTTCACCAGATCAATGCAATCAAATTTGTTGTGGCATAGTCTGTACAGCACCATTGTTTCCAATATGATCTGTCTAGACTTACTATTTAAAAGATTGTACCTACTAAGCAGAGCATCGTATGATAGTTTAGAGTGGAAACACCTGTAATGCATCGAACGGAGAAACTTGCGCTGGACGCTCTCAATGTGGTCATTGTATTTTTTATAAAAAGGAAACCACACAGGTACAGCATATTCTAGTTGTGGGCGTATGATAGATTTGTATAAGTGTAAATAGGTAGAGGGCCGACAGAAGTCACGGGAAGCACGCATCACAAAACCGTACATCTTGAGAGCCCTATTCACGATATCGTTGACGTGAGACTCAAGCTGAAGTTTAGAATCTAGTTGGATACCGAGATCTCGTAAAGTATCAACTGTCTTAAGGGGTGTATTGCATAAAATATAATTGAAATCTATAATATTGTTTTTTTTTGTGAATTGTATATGGTGACACTTACTTAAGCTGAGGTGTAGTTTATTTAGTCTGCAATATCTTGAGAGGTGATCAAGATCGATTTGAAAGGTTATACAGTCGTTATAGTTAGTTATTGTTTTGTAAATCTTGAGATCGTCGGCGAAAAGAAGAAATTTAGAATGCGTGAAACATTGATTAATATCATTAATAAATAGGATAAATAATAATGGGCCTAGAATTGAACCTTGTGGGACACCTGATGTGACAAGAAATGAGCAAGATTGCAGTCCATTTACAACTACTCTCTGATTTCTGTTGGTGACGTATGAAGCAAACCAGCGTAGCAAATTTCCACGAATACCGTTAAAAGCAATTTTATTTAGAAGTATTTCATGGTCCACCCTGTCAAAAGCCTTCTGAAAGTCAGTGTACACCGCATCAATTTGCTGTCGTTTGTCGATACCTTCGAATAAGTGTGATGTATACAGCATAAGGTTGCTTACAGTAGATCTATGTTTAACAAAACCATGCTGTTCCGGAAGAATATATCGATGTAAATAAGGGTATATTTCATCATGTATCAGTCTTTCCAACACCTTCGACAAGGCGGACAGAATTGAAATAGGACGGTACTTCTCAACGTCTTGCCTTGAACCACCTTTATGGATAGGGACAATGTTAGCACGTTTCCACTCTTCCGGACAAATGCCTCCAGAGATACTTTTATTATAGATTATAAATAATGGAACGGAAATAGTATTACACGTACTTTTTAAGAAGATTGGGGGTATGCCATCGGGGCCAGCTCCTTTATTAACGTCTAAAGATTTTAATATATTACGTATTTTAATTAATGAAAAATGTAAATTATAAATGTTCAGGTCATTGTTGTTGCTGGCGGAAGGCATTCGCCATGTAGTCATATCAAATGTAGAGGGTTCGTAAACAGATTGGAAAAAGTTAGAAAATAAGTTACAGATAGTGACTGGGTCTTCTGATGAACAATCCTTGTAGATCATTTTAGACGGTAAAGAAGA
The DNA here is from genome assembly GCA_951394255.1 of Polyploca ridens. Taxonomy (NCBI): domain Eukaryota; kingdom Metazoa; phylum Arthropoda; class Insecta; order Lepidoptera; family Drepanidae; genus Polyploca; species Polyploca ridens. The sequence goes on from OX596261.1 coordinate 13,247,685, forward strand.
TTTGGATTTACGATTGGAGATATAAGACCAAAACAGTTTCGTATTATTGTTAACATTATCTTCAACTGAACAAATATATTTCTTGAAACACTCATCACACTCCGTTTTAAATCTCTTTCTGTACATAGAAAATATTTCATAGTCACAGATGTTACCATATTTTTTCCACTTTTTCCAAGCCCGAGATTTGTTGTTATAAATATGAGTTAAAGACTTCGAAAACCAAATAGGGCAATTAACATTTTTAGTGCGATGAACTGGTGTATGAGCTTTAATTATTGCATAAATGTGTTCGTAAAAAATATCAAGTGCATGGTCTGGAGACGAAGATTCCAAACACTGATTCCAGTTAATGTTGTTTATGTCAAGATTCACCATAGGGTAGTTAGTTTTATGGAAATTAAATTTATTAGGTCGTTTGCCCGTGCATTTTTTAGTTTTTAAATCGAGTGAAGTATGAATATAGAATGGAGGGTGAAATTGATCAATGGGAACAAAGGGATCATTAATTTTGAAAGCACTACAGTGAGTGTTAGAAAAAAATAGATCTAGGATGTGATTTTTGCAGTTATTGAAAGGATTGTATTGCTTGACGTTGAGTTCAGAGCAGATATTAAGTAGGTAACGTCCCAATGTTGAAACTTTATTGAGAGGCAAACATTCCATGTAAGTATGTTTGTCTATCCAGTTCAAAGAAGGTAGATTAAAATCTCCAGCAAAAAGCACTCCGTCTACATCTGGACTGTTTAAAACACCATTTAATGCATCTAAATAACCAATGTATAAGTCATTAGGTGTGTTGGGAGGAATATAAGAAGCTGATATTATATGATATTTTGTATCGTTTAAACTGGGTAATTTGACCAGAACGTGTTCAGGCTGAAGCATTGGCGGTGCAAGTGTAAAATTAATTGGCCGCAATTCACGTAAAATTGCCACAAGGACCCCGCCGCCATCCTTCTTTTGTGTAGCACCCCGATCCCGATCGCATCTAAATACAGAGTAGCGCTGGTCTATAAATTCACTATCAGAAATGTCGGGAGTGAGCCACGTTTCCGTTAAAATTATGATATCGTAGGAGTGTGAAAGAATATTCAAGTATAAAGAATTAAGTTTAGTTCGAATGCCTCTGCAGTTTTGGTAATAAATAGTAAGTTTATTAGCCATTTCCAACGTGAGATAGTATAGAAAATTTAACTAATATAGTATTAATTGAAAAGTAATTAAGATGAGGTACATACAACAACGTGGAAACAAGTTTACTAAATTTATTTATAATTAATACTGTTGAGCGAAGCAAAGGTTCTCCAATATACAATTTAATCCTGTATGATATTAACAAAAGTTTAAAGTTCAATATGATTATGTTATAAGTATAAAGTAAAGTATAACAATAGATTAAAACTAGATAAAATATTAAACAAAGAAGGTAAGTATAAACTAAAAATGATGATCCTTTTACGGTTTCTTTTTCTGGCTTCAAGTAAATAGTTAAGATTATGTTATTTAGATACGGACTTTTTAATCTTGGTAGCAATATCATTCTCAGATCGTACAGCAATTGCAGGGGAAGTATCCGATTCTCGAACCAAAATAGTGGCATTTCTAATCCAGACATATTTGAAACTATGATTCTTGGCCGCCTCCCTGCACTTACGAAATAACATCTTGTTATTTAGTGTCAAGTGTTCATTCATATACACAGTGCATGGTGAACCCATGATACCAAGGCGGTTGGAGGTGAGGCCCTTTGCTAGGCGAAAAGCGCTCAATGTGTTATCGCGCAAAATGCGAGTGGTAAATTTTACTATTATATTCTTAGGACGGCTGCTTTGAGGATGCATGTGCGGGTACATATATCTGTGGTTTTCCCAATGGACAGCATGGGGTTCTTCAAAAAGGGTGTTAAAGATTTCTGCAGGGTCGGCAACGCGCGAGTGATACCCCTGGTGTTGCAAGCGTTCAAAGGCTACGGTAACCGCTACCATAGTTGTTTAAAAAAAATAAACTTTTCAAGCAATTTGGCCTGCCTGAGAATCTGAGGTACTACTCAGAAAAAAGATACACGATTCTTCAACCATCGTTTTCAATCAATTAGCCAATAGAATTGCACAAAATGTACGTCTCATCAGCTTTGCTGCACGGCGATTGGTTAATATTTGACAACGATGATGACTATCGTGTTTCGTTTTTCGGAGTAGGCTCTCTGTTATGCCCTAATTCTCTATCTATACAACGTGTAACAGATTAAGATGCTTAACCGTGAAACGGTTTGTTCAGAATCGTTAGTAACATTGGCGATTCTGAACAAATCGTTCAACGATTTGGTATCCAAATCTGTTACACGTTGTATATTTGTGTTCCCTGTGCAGCGAGTACCACGGAGGCGGCGAGTTGAAGCTGTCGTCGCCGCTGGTGAGCGAGCTGGCGACGGCGCTGCGGGAAGCTCTCCAAGACTCCACTAAACACAACAAGCTCTGCAAGAGCGAGGGGGATCTGCGCTCTCCTAGCTGTACCGATACTCATTTAGGTATGTTTGTTTATGTTTGCAGGTGCGTTCTTAGTAAGCAATCACTGGTGAGGACGGTATCCTGATTGGTGCTTTGCCATGTTTTGAAAGGCACGTAAAGCCGTTGGTTCCGGCTTTCACTTAATAATCGTTAAGCTAGTTGGAGGCCTCCTAGGCTTGGAAACTCCAACAGTAGGTTGACCACTAGCCCTCCACTAATCCGCAGAGGGTACACGTGGTGGAGTATCTTCCCATTCTCTTTCATCTTCCTTTCACTCTCGAGGAATATTTTGTCCAAATTTCAAATCTCTTGGACTACCAGTTTAAGCTGTGTCTATAAGAAATTAGTTTTAAACTATGCACAATGAACCTCTGTTTTTCAAAAGGAAAACATGGAAACCACAGTTTGGCAGGCTAGCTAGGTTTGCAGTACTCAACTGGCTAGTTACCAAATCAAGTAGATACCAAACAGAAAATCTGTCGCGAATATAGCAAACTATCGAATCTGAAAATGTTTGGGCATACTATAGAATAAAATGTGTCTTGGAATCGGACCTCATGACCTTTGTCACGATATTCAACGTCATAACCACAGCTATCATCGCCTTAAGTAACAATCATTGTATTTGAAATTGTAATCTATACGCGACATCTTTTTGTCTTGGCGAGTATGTCCAGTATAGAAACCATTTTATTGTTCATACCACAGATTTTGTTTAAACTAGATACTGGTGCCGATTCTGTTGTAAATCGCACTAAACTAATTTTAGTCACATCTCATCTCTTTCTTACGAACATTATTGAAAAAGGATAGAACATATTTTAAGTTGTCAATTTAATCTTTGCCGTCTTATTTTGCGTGTATTTAGGCGTAACCGCGATAGATGGCGACTAAATTTATATTGAAAACAAGCATTGGACTAATTTGACAGGACTAAATTTCTTACATACTTTTCTTATGTTCATTGTTAGAAAGAGACATAGTGAGATTAATATTAGTTTAGTTGTGAACAACACAATCAGGGCCACTGCTTATTAATTAATTGAATAGTATAGAAAAGAAGCGTATCCTTTTTACTAAGCCTCCGCTGTCCGTCCGTCCATCTGTCTGTCAGTGGTGTGACTATAATAACAAATAATAAAAATGTAATATAATTAAAATTATGGGGACCTGTCACAGACCATACAAGAACCGTCTCTTTTTGGCGTTTTTTTTTTGTTGCGCCTACATTTAAATTCATAGTCAAGTTATTTAATATTATCATTGTATGGAACCCTCCTTGTGCGAGTCCAACTTGCACTTGGTTGGTTTTATCGTCTCATAAAAAAAATATCGCAATTGACTCAGCCCACATTCCTTGAAGAGTTTTTAATGTTGATTATGCACTTTTTGTGTTCAACGACTCGACTTGCCTGCTACAACCGCGACTTCAACTCGCAACCTAAAGTAAGCGCCTTTGCACATTATCAGACACGACCGTTCGACAAGACAAATTTCTTGTCTGGTTCATCGTACACATTCATGCAAGATGTTTTATCCGCTGTCTGTAACCATATTTCACGGACGGACAATACACGCGTACCAAATGGACAGACGACAGAGTTTACAGTGATTGACTTGTACCATAGACGTAGAAAACGGCCGTAGTTGTAGGCATTATTGGATACATCCATTAAATATGACAAGAATCAATGAGACTATAGAGCTTCAATGTTCAATATATTCATTTTTATTTTACTCATGTAACATTACATGTTTGATAAAAGCGTAAAAAATAAAAATTACTATTCATTTTATTCAAACAACATTAATCCACTTCTTAACTTTACAAAAATAACATAACTGGGTTACATGAAAAATAAAACAGTAATAAAATTAATAAAAGTTATTGTATTAAAATTTAAATTGAGCTGATTTAAGTAAAATAAATAAATTAACATTCTAAACACGACATAAAAGCGTGGACACTATAGTTGTTTTGGCTGACGCAGCCACGACGAACGTGCACGCGCGAACTAGTTTCCATATATGAGTAGATGTCGTGTCTAAACAAGACGTCTTGTGTAGGCGCGACGTCGAATATGCAGCCGACGACGACGCGTGTCTGATCAGACATAAGAAAAAATTTCTTGTAATGTGCACGGTCTCATATAAGAACCAGTGCGACTGAATGTCTTATAAGACATGTCTGATCAGACACAAGAAATTTTCTTATAATGTGCAAAGGCACTAACAGTGCGTGCCCGGCAAGTTATTGTATTTCGTCTACTTGCCAATACCTCTAGTCTTCCCTAAGGCCTATACTGGTTGGTTACCGAAAGCTGGCACGTTCACAGTACTCACACATATGCAATTTCATGATACGAATGCAAAGATAGACCACTCTATATTTATAAGCAGTAACAAAAGCAAAACTATTACTGTCTCCTTCAAACTCATAAGCTTGACCGCGCGCGAAAGAGACGGACAGACTTTTCATGATGCGCTGTAGTGCGACGTGACGCCGCGCGCTTATTCACAGACACTACACAAGCGCAACGTGTAAATGTGTTGTACGTGCCAGCTTTAGTTACACGACCTGTATTATAGAACGAGCTCAAGAATAGATCGTGTTAATCGAAAATAAACCTAATGTCATTGGTGCAGGTTCCAAATTCAATTGTTTTAACCTCAACTCATAACTTGACTGACGTCATCGAATACATCGATAGGGGATTCACGTAATCCTGACGTAATTTCCTAACGACTTTTAAATCGGTTCTAGTCGTCATAACGTCATTAATAATGCCGAGTGTTATCAAATGTTAGTTTAAAAACAATGTGTTATGGTGTTATCGTGTGGTTACAGGTGAAATGCGTCGCAGCTGGTACAGCGGTCCGGCTGAGGTGTCCCTGGATGATATAGACCTCGTCATGTCTAAGGTACGTCACATTTTTAATGTTATACTGTTGAAAAACGTGTTTTCCCGTAGACCTAGTTAGATCCATTTTTCGCACCCAAAAACTTCCATATAGCAAATACCATCGAAATTGTTAGAGCCGTTGTCGAGATCCCAAAACATTATATTCAAAGCTAGCTGCCCGGTGCGACTTCGTTCGCGTGATGCCCTACCCTATTCCCTACCCTATACCATACCCTATATCCTACCCTATACCCTACCCCATATTACCTACCTAACTTTAAATATTTATATTAAAAGTTACATAAATAACAATTCTGAACAAACTGTTTCACGGTTTAGCATTTAAACCTGTTACACGTATGTATATACTATAAACTAATATAATAGCGGAAGAGTTTTTTTTATGTTTAAACGGGCTAATCTCTGATAACTACCAGTCGGATTCGAAAAATTGTTTCACCAATAGGAAGCTACTTTACACACATGACAGTAGTGTACAATATGTTGTGTTGTGTAGGAGTGCAAGCGTCTCCCGCGCACACTGTTGTCGCGCTGCGTCGCCGCCGGGGACCTCGGCCCGGCTCCGGGGCCCCTCGCGCCCGCATCCACACCCGGGGCCCTGCCGACCGGGGCCCCGACACAATCCCTCTCGGAGTTTGACGACAGGTAACTACTAACCTTAGTTGGAGAGTTATATTTAAGATATAATAGGTTGTTATCTGTGTATAGATTTAAGTTAGTTAAACAAAAGTTATGTAAGAAAGGGTACTATAAAGTTCCGATTTTGTAAAAGACAACAACGCATTTAAATGAATTGTTCGCCTCACAAGCCATTTTAACATAATTTCCTAGTAATATTTTAATTTGAGTATATTAAAAAAGCCCCTTGCTGAGTTTCTTGCCGGAAGTCTTCTCAGTTCATGTGTATTACGAACCGGTAGAATCATTTGTACAGTAGTACCCGACTGATATGGCTTACCGCAGAAGATGCATTTTCAAAGCACGGGAAACCGCTATTGGTCGGCAGCTGCCGCCATGTTAGCGCGCGCCGTGCGGAGGGACGTGACTTGCGAGTGAGACGGAACTAACAGCTGCACTGTATTATGAACCTTATAGTAGTGATCTAAGGTTGATTGTAAGTTTTAAGCATTCTTTCGTTAATCTTCGGGCCATACTTTATTTTCTGTGCGAACGAAGATTCACGACGCGCCATATCAATTGGGTAATACTGTAATGTTTGTAAGTGTCTTATTAGGACCTAAATTTAATAAACGATGTGAATTGAATTTGAGTTGATTTTATTATAAAGGTTGGTATACCGACTTTTTGTTTGATAACGATAGCGAGCTAGAACTTTCAGTGAAGGAAATCCTTACCCTTCTGTCTGGCTACTGACTGAAATATTAATTTTTTAAATTGCTTTTATTCCAAAATCATAGATAATATTTTTTTAATATGTTTTTGTTGTCAGTATGTGCGACCGTAGATCGCTGATCTCGATCGCGTCGGGCATCTACGAGGAGATCCCGGACCTGCCCGAGTGCGACGCCAACACCAACACCAACACCAGCACCAGCACCAATACCAACACCGACGCACTCTACTGTAAGATGTCCCATCAGATACCTATTGCTATGATTAAGGTACGTAAGCGTTTATACATCTAAACTAATTAAGACGATGATAGCTCAGTGGTAGTGACGTCGGATACCGAGACGAAGGTCCCGGGTTCGAATCCTACAATGAGCTTGAGCTTTCGGTGAAGGAAAACATCGTGAGGAAACCATAGCACGGTGGTAGGGTACTTTGTAGTACCCGCCTGGCTGGCTACCACCCTCAAGTGGAAAATCTGTCGCCAAGCACCTTTCGGTGTGTTCCGATAGCTGCACTTGAGACCCAGTTCATCTAGGCTTTGTGTGCTTACCACCTTCGGCCGCATCATCACTTACCATGGTGAGATTGGGGTCAAACACAGGCCTATAAACAGTAAAAAAAACTTTCACTGACTGTAAGGAAACACAGAAGATGTTTGTGGACGAAATATGTCTTGAGTTTCGTAGAGGGAGGAACAAAATAGGGTCGCGGGTGAACTCAACGGAAAGCTCATAATATAGCATAAGGTCTGTTTCGTGTAGTATTGTTGAAGGATGTACTTACCGGTTACAGTAAAATACGACTCGTAGTCCTCGCGGCGTCAGATCCTTCCTATTTGACCAGCGGGGCTACCGTGTAAATCGGATCTTAATGAACTTAATTGAAATCCCATTATCTGGAGTTTTATAACATTTAGACCTCAAGCTGGTCGCCGAGCCTTTCTTAACTCGATTAATGTTCACGTGTTCCATATACACCGTGACTTTTTATTCGTCTTAGAAACGCAGTCCACTTAATGTACCCAACCTTTGCAGATAAAAATAATTCACAAAAAAATGTTTGAAGTGAAAACTTTTTTAGCGGCGTTGTGCACTTTTTGAAGAAACTTTTTTTGAGATGGGTAAAAAATGTTAAACACGCGTCAGGTCACGTGACCCTGATCGAAAATTCGTAAGACGGAGGGAAAGTAGGAGAGGAAGTATCCCCCTCTGCGGCGAAAATGTATGCCTGCGCCTGTTGTTTCGTTTAGGCGGCGCAGGGCGCTTGCGCGATTGTTTGTGTGTGTTTATGGATGTAAGTTGATTTTTCTGAAGGATAAACTTTTTAATGTATAATAATTGTAATAGTTCTAAAGTTTTAAATGTTTAATGTAATATAAATTGTCATAATACTTTTATACTGATAATTAAAGCAATTCGTGCGAAATTATTCCCTAACCATTCCAAAATATCATAAATGCACAACGTTAATATTCAAAGTTTCACTTCTGCCGGCACTCCCGGAGTGCAACACGTTGTATTTTTATGATCATTTGTATAATAAAAAAATTAAAAAAAATCATTAGAATTATGAAAAATAATACCTTGGCTCGTGGTTTTGTTAAACAAAGCAAATACAAATTGGAAAACGAATATTGGGTATCTGATTTTGAATTTGTATTTCCTTTTTTGACTTCACTTTCGTGTTCCGCGCGCTCCATCTGCCTCTTATTCTGTAATCTTTGGGATAGGGTCTATCAATTTAATGTGGCGGTGAATTTCCACCTGCCCGTGAAGTCAAGGAATGGTAAAATTGATTGTGTACGTGTTGGTGCAGGTCGGTGTCGGCCCTCGTGTTGGTGTGGAGGAGCCAATGTACGAGTGTGTATCAGAATGTCTGCACCGAGGAGCTTCAGCCGGACACATCGCGACCTCACATCCGCCCCCACTACCGCCTCGACTGCCGTTCGGGTAACATTTACCCTCCAACAACTTGCCAAGCGCAATATGCTATAGATTTTCTGATTAAAAAAGAGAGCCTATTGAACAAAATTCACATTTACAATACTGACCAATGTTTCTCTACTCTATTTTAGCCTTCTCATAACTACTATGACCAAACAAATTGTATGTTGGTACAAGAAAAACATAACCAGGTATAAGACGAGACGAACAAATGCTAGGGATTTGTATGGGAAAAATTTAAACTAGTGTTGAGTTACATACTTATATTTTTAGATATAAATAAATGGATATCCTGTTGTAAAAATTTGATTTTGGAGCCGATTAATGATAATATTGTGATAAAAACACAAAAAACTTAAACTGACTTCAAAGTAAACTAAAAAAGTAATAAAATCCTAACCGATGACAATGGGACCAAACAGGAAGTGTACCCATCCAAAGAAAAAAAGATTTTTCCAAATCGGTTAATAAATGACGGAGGAAAAAAAAACAATCTCCTCCTTTTTTTGAAGTCAGTTAAGAAACCAACATTTTTGACTTACAGTACAACAAAGTTAGGTTCGTCGTGGAACTGCCGCGCGACAGAGACGGGTGTAACGCGGCACTCGTCGCTCGGTTCCCTGCCCCGGTGTTGCCACACCAACAACTACTGCAAGACCAACACGCTGCCTAAGCTCGATAAGAGGCAACCCTTCAGTGTCTTCAGGTACCTTATTTAGCTCCTAGAAAGTCTATATCCCACCAAAAACATTCTGTAAAAAACTAGCCAAGTCTCGATGGAGCTGCTTGTGTATCTCTAAAAAGTAATGAAATCTAGTAAAAGTCGTGCCAAGTCTAAGGTTCCTTACTGCGATTTCTTTATTATTATAGTTAATGTTGTGTCAGCCAGTCAGCCGTCCAGTGTATTTCTTTTTCCGCAATAACAACAAATAATAAAAATTAAAGGAACATACAATAAAAGCCTTTACGGGACCATTCGTGTGCGAGTCCGACTCGCACTTAGCCGGTTTTTGTGTCTACCGTAACATCGTCTACAGTTTATAGAACCCAGTTGGTCGCAATTTTGTCTTGAGTCCTGGGTGTAATTATGTATATTAAGTATGCATTTACAATCAAAAAGTAGTATATGTATTATATCAGTTATCTGGTTTCCATAGTACAAGCTCTGCTTAGTTTGGGATCAGATGACCGTGTGTGAGGAATGTCCCGGGATATTTATTTAAATACGTTTATATTTACAGGAAAAGACTGAAAAGCGACTCCCGTATCGCATCACCGAAATCTGAGACCTCAAAAGAAAACAAGGACGTTGAAACTAAAAAGAAGAAGTTCGACTTCACGCCCACCCGCGACATATTCAAAAGCTTCAAGGTAAACCGCAAAATGAAAAACCTCAAGATATCCAGCGGGAACCTTGCCAAAGGTGAGACCAAGAGTTGCGAATTCTTAGATGAAACCGAACATGTCACCTCCAATCGTTGTTCAAAGTCTGTGGAATGCCTCGAAAACAACGACGAGTACATCGATGAATTCGACGCGGATCTATCGATAGAATTCAACGATGATGCCATCGCAGCACTATCTTTACCACAGGAAATTGTCGATCTGATCTTAGGACGGGATCAGATCAATAAGATACGTTTAAAAGATCAAATTGAGAGTGATTACATGCCAATGTCGCCCTTAGTACCACCGCCTATGGAACATCACTACATTGTTATGTCGCCGCGGACCAAATGAGGATCATTCACGTTTTTTGTTGAGCATGCAGATTTGTAGCGGTATGAAATCCAATAAATTCTGTGAAAAAAAATATTTGAATCGGATTAAAAATGACGAAGTTACAGCGATTTTAGTGCAAGAATCTCAAAAATGGTAGCGCCCGCTTGTACATTTGCGATGACGTCACGATGCAAGACCGCGCAACTCTGTATATTTTGTCAGTCTGTTTGTAACCTTTTCACGGCTTAACCACTGCACGGATTTAAATGTTTGGCAGGGAGATAGTTCAAGTAGTAGGTACCTATATCAGTTATCTGATAATGGCGACAAGTAATGTTTACGTAAGTAGCAACGCGGGAGTGCGCGTTTCAATACAATATACCCTACCCTACCCTACGCTACCCTACTCTACGCTACCCTATAAAAAGTATCCTATGTCCGTCTCCTGGTTATAAAACACATCGATCAGTTGCTGCGTGAAAGAATGACATACCAACAAATAAACTTCTCACCCTAACTTAATATTATAAAAATGCGAATGTGAAAACAAACTCACATACAACAGTTTGATACGCTTTCACGCCTTAAACGCTGAACCGATCGCGATGAAATATGGCATACAGATAGGATATGGTATGGAGAACGATATGGGCTACTTTTTATGGAAACGCGAGTAAAACCGCGAGGGACAGCTAGTTTATAATAGCAGTAAATTTGCTGTTCACTACGGCTTCATGATGACGGTGATGATGATGATGAATCCGGAAAAAGGTATCCCCACGTCATTCTCCACTAATAGAACTATCTCCCTGCCAAATTTCATTTAAATCCGTCCAGTGGTTAAGCCGTGAAAAGGTTACAAACAGACTGACAAAATATCCAGAATTGCGCGGTCTTGCGTCGTGACGTCATCGTAAATTTACAAGCTCCCGCTAACGTTTTAATGAAGCCGTTTTAAAAACTTTAAACTTCGTCATTTGTTGATGGATTTTAATAATTTAAAAAACATTATGCTCGGAAATGTTATGTGCTTCCTCTGTAGTAATCAAAAAGTTAACTTTGAACGTGAATGATCCTCATTAGCTTGAGGACTAGTCGCTAGTGTAGGGGTAAGTTGTCGATGTAAGATTTTTATCGATGTTCTATCTTAATATTGTCGATAAAAAATTATAGTCAAGGATTCCGTCTACAATTTAAATGTTGTCGATAAAACTAATGACATTTACATTTCACTTTTGTTAGCGCGTTAGGACTCTCCAATATTCAATTCTGGCACAATTTTACTTGTGTCTATGAACAATCAAACAGCACAAGTAACTACCAACTCTAATATAATTTACAATAGTTTGTATTGTCATTGGTGCCGATTCTTTTGTAAATCGCACTAAACAAATTTTAGTCACATCACATCTATTTCTTACAAACATTATTGAAATAGGATAGAACATATTTAAAGCTGTCAAATTAGTCTTTGCCGTCTTCATTTGCGGGTATTTAGACGTAACCGCGATAGACGGCGACTAAATTTATATTTTAAACAAGCATTGGACTAATTTGACAGGACTAAATTTCTTACATCCTTGTCTTATGTTCGATTCTTTCGGCCACATCATTACTTACCATGGTGAGATTGCGGTCAAACACAGGCCTATAATAAGTAAAAGAAAAAAAAAATTTTCTTTGTTAGAAAGAGAAATAGTGAGACTAAATTAGTTTAGTTGTAAACAACAGAATCAAGCATCAATAGCTACTTACACAAAAACTAAAATACACACATATAATCTTCCTCTTAGAGCAAATGAAGTGTCAATTGAATTTCGATGTGTGGTAAGGCCGACTGGTCATTCTGTACGTACTACTATTATGTGTCACTAAAATACGAGTGGCGTTTCAGTATTGGTCATTAGACGGTTTTATAAATAAGGATTTTTATTTCTATCGATAAAAAGACAGTGAAATATATCCATATGGATAAATTCGATATACTTTTTACTATGTTTTTGATACAAGTTCACCGATTTTTATTTAAGGGCACGTATTGTATCTATAAAGTATTTCATCGAACAAATTGATCGATGTCGGTAAAAAGTGACGAGGTTTCGGTACGTTGCCTAATTTATCGACTACTGTTGCTAGTGTCAATTTATGCTAAAATCGATGAACTCCATCGATAGTGTGACAAACCTGTGACTTTATCGATGCTCTCGATATAATGGACGAGTGTGAAACATTTATTTTTACTAAAACTTCTCCATACTTGGCATACTAGGTACATAACTGATTAACTAGGAATTCCGTGTTAATTTACAAACACTACTCAATTCAATCCTTAGGGTCAGTTTACGAGACGCGCACTTTTTAAAATAGCAATAGAATATTTAAAAAGCTTAAGCTCTGATCAAACCAATGCGGCCAGCCAGGCTTTTTATCGCCAATATTTATTAACGTGACGTCACTTTTGTGATGACATACACGTGTAACTCATATGACGAGAACATAACATTGGGTTCATAAAAAACGTATACCGTTCTGGTATTTAAAAATATCTACTTAAATTCTATGGTTTAAAGGTCATCACTCAGTATGTCAGCACGGCTACGCCTCGGCAAATACCTTGCCATGTAAGTGAGGCCTTTAAATCGTATGTGTTAAAGTAAATTTTACAATGACTAGATAATATAGTTGAGGCCTCGCGGCGCACGCGCTTCCCGCTACAAGCCACTAGTCCTGCTGACCACACGCTTCAAGCGAGCGGCCCGCTCCCTTGCTGCGTGACGCCAGCAAGCGGTATCTTGCGAAAGCCGCGCTAACAATTTCACTTTGCCGCGCCGCCCGCGAGCTGCCACCTCGCAGGCGGCGCGCTGGCAGTTAGTGATTGAATTGATTTGTGCCGGGCCGGTGCTGCGGTGGAGCGGTGCTGATATAATGAGTGACGACCTTTAGCCATAAAAATATATGTTACTCAGTTTTATTAAACATGAAAACATAGATAATGATTTCACTATAAAACTTTCTTATTTACATTCTTGATTAGAAATGGATGGCGTTAGTAAAAGGATCATGAAATAGGGTTAAATTGAATATAATTTAACAATACACGTGAATATACTGGAATTTGTAGACCACCTATTTGAAATCTATATGCAATGATGGTTCGAAATGCGTCTTACATGTATAATGTTCTAATACGCGCCTAAAATATTTCCTTGTTATTTATCTTAAATGTGGCCTATATACGGCCTAAATTAATTATACAATTTTAGGCAAATATAAATAAATTGTCCTAATAATCTCGATTATCATAATAAAGCAGCGAAGACTTTCGTATCGTGATATTTTGAGGAATAGTTAGAAAAGGTTCAACTATGCTAGGTCACTGCCAAATAGTATTAGGTTAGGCATAATAGAGACACAGCCCGTGTCTCAAAAATGAGTGTCTGAATGTTCTTTGGTTCTCGTATGGCGTCAGAAACCGTGGGGCTATCGCGTATCTTTGGTGGTCCTCGTAATGAAAACGTTACGAAGATCATTGGTTGGCCGTCATTGGATCAAAATCATTAAGTGTCAGTTCACACCGAGACGGGAGACGACGCGACGCGACGCGGAGCTCTCTTTTTAAGATAGCGATATAAATAGAACTTTATATCGCTATCTTAAATTGCGTCATACTTGTGAACAGGTGCTGCTTGTGGGGGCTGGTCTGCTTAAGTTTGCCATTTATTTATTTACTTATTAAATATAGATTCAGTCTACTTTGTAGTTTTGCCGCCGCGCCGGGGCACGCAATTGTTGTCAGTGCGATTAGAATGTAAAATTATGTAATGAATCTAAGCTTGTTTTGAAAAGAGTAATTGCTGAGTTTATTGCCGGCTCTTCTCAGCAAATGCAACCTTCCGAACCGGTATTAGAGTCAGTCTTTTCATAAGTGCCTGCGAAGGTCTATTTGAATAAATGATTTTGAATTTTATTTACTACACAAAAAGGTACAAATGTCAATGAGAGAATTGGTGTACGTTCCGCGGCGGCGGCGCGGGCGGCGTCGCGATGCGTTTCGCGGCGCAGCGCGACACGTTTTTGTGAAAAAATTGGCCCCTTCATGCATCGTCGCGTCCCGTCTCGTGTCGGTGTGAACTGACCCTTATGGTGTTCATTACGATAAAAACCAAAAATACGCGGTAGTCCTACCGCCCAAAAAAATATTTTGTGTGTATTAATACTGCAAATCGAACGTTACTTAGGCCTGCTTTTTCAATGGATTCAGATAAACTATCAGGCTGTTTTGAAAATAGATCAATTTTTGTATAAAAAAAGCGATAAAAAAATGGGCCCAAATCGTTTTAGTTAAAAAGTGGTTAAAATTATGATGTTGAAAAGCCATTTTATGATTGTTATAACGCTATCAATATTAAAAAAAAAACATATTGGCTACAGTCGCTACCTATCCAAATAAGTAAATTCTAAAAATAATAAAATCATAATAAAAAGTTGAGAGTGAATTAAATCAATCTCCACTGTTCACACGAAAGGTATTGCAAACTAGTACCTAAAGGTTAAAAAAAAAACAATATCATCCCGCATTTTTGCTAGTCCGGCCGCGGCTCCATCCGCATGGTTATTCTTTTCTCTGACTTGCTACATTCAAAATGTAACTGTCAAGGAACGTCCGGTAACCGTTAAAACCACATAAAACATTGTGCAGTGATTTTTGAGTTATCACATGTAGGGCCAACGAGACGAGATAGAATACGTAAACAACTTGACCTTTACTGAGTTATATTACGATAACAAGATATTATTATCTCTCGCATGCAATAATGACATCTGTTGGTCGACAACGGCTGTCGTTGTGATTTGTGGTACAGGAAAACTGTGGGTACAGCAGCTATCAACACATTTTTGTGAACAAGTTCTTTCCTTTTTGGATGAATGATTGATAATATTTGGACTCTTCTGACGAATCATCTTCGTCTAATACAGACGACCACGATTAGAATAGATAGTTTAAAATGTGTATATTACTTCTTTAAATAAAAATGTGTACCCCTGAAAGTTGGTTTACATTCTTTATCTCGTCTCGTTGGCCTTACTTTAGACAAAAATCGTTTTATAATATGTGAGGTACGATTTATTAAGACACGGGCGGTTCTTATGAGAATGAAAGGAGATTTATATCATCACGTCTTAAAAACTAAAGACTGAAGGACAAGACTCGTGTATTTTGGACTTTTTGGTCATTATTAAAGACTTAAAGAAACTTATGTTAATTTATTATTATTATGTCGGCTAAGCGAGCTTGTTTGGTATGGGTAATTTAAACGACCGGGTTTCACGATGATTCCGTTTTTATATACTACTTAATAATCTTGTTAGAAACTAGGTCGGCCTCATACAACCAATACATCTTGCGGTTTTAAAATGTTTGTATGGAGCCTGGCATAACTATCTAGAAAAAATACAAGATAACTTGGTCATTGATAAAACGATAACTATATAAAACTGATTTGTGACAAAATCTTCTTAAAAAGCGGCTATGTATGATGGCTCTAATGAGCCCATGAGTCAAGGAGACACCCTCATGTTATAATTTCCAGCATAATTAACAAGATAAATTTTTAATCTTTCTAATGTGATGTATATGTAGTAAGGTCCGTACAGTAGTACCCAACTAATATGGCTTACCGATGTACCTGCGCAGAAGATACATTTTCAAAGCGCGGGAAACGCTATTGGTCGGCAGCTGCCGCCATGTTAGCGCGCGCCGTGCGGAGTGGCGTGACTTGTGAGTGAGACGGAACCAACAGCTGCAGTGTATTATGAACCTTATAGTTGTGATCTAGGGTTGATTGTAAGTTATAAGCATTCTTTCGTTAATCTTCGGGGCCATACTTTCTTTTCTGTGCGAACGAAGATTCACGACGCGCCATATCAGTTGGGTAATACTGTAATAATAATCGTAAAGTAAAACAAAATGCGACCAAGAATTTCGATGAACTGTCACTTGAAAAGTATGGTTTGCAATGAACATAATTTTGCGTTACGTGTTTTTTTTATTTTTCAACATTATTTAAGGTGTTACAAAATATATAGTTCTTTTTTTGTTACTCTATCTGGCTGAAATTCTTATTTTGATCGTTTAGTAAGGTGATATTGCATCAATTGTATTTGTATCTTGTTTGTAGGACATAAGGTTTATTTTCGATTAACACAATTAATTCTTGATACTTTCTTGACTATTTCGCTAACTAAAAGAACACTGCTCGTGTGACGCGGTCCACCTTAATCTTGTATACGGCTTGTTTTGCGCTAATGTGTTGTGATATTTAAAAAATAAATAAAAACAACTTGTTATTTATAATATAACTTATGTATAAGCTTCATGGCTTCTGTTGATTTTGTCGACTTCTATCGAGTGTGTTGGTTACAAATATTTGATGTATGTTTGCACCAATATTTGTATGTGAACAAGCATCGTCAGATGTTTGTGTATTTAGTCAAACTAGGCAGTATTTAGCTGATCTGATATTTAAATATATATTTAGCTTTTTTCATTGATACACGCGTCCACAGTTTATAAAATTGCGTTTTGATTTTCTATTGTATCGAGTATTTGATCGAAGTATAAAATTTGAAATAAACTTTTTTTGCAAACTGCACTTTAAATCTCGACAGCGCATTAAAAGAGGTAAATTGTGTCACCATATTTACGTGCGATTTTGATCTAATTTTTCTAGTGGTAAATTGGTAACTATAAAATAATCAGTTTAAACTTTGGATGTTGTGTATCAGTAGTCTAATTTAGAATAATTATGGTCGCCATTTTTGCATACGCCTTGACCTATTTATAAGTTAGTTGTGTAGGTATTTAATATTCCTCATTTACTCTCACATTAATCTAATTTCGTGCTCTCTGTATTGTACCTAATGCAAACTGTGTAATAATTTGCCTTTTGAGCGTCCCAGCCTTAAGTGACGTAATAACCCTACACTCGCTGAATTATGGTGGAAAAAAAGAGGAGTATGTATGCATCCTTGATGCCTAAGACCGTAAACTTGAGGTATATTAGAACCCCGTACTAAAATATATGATAAGTAAATAATTGTAG
The DNA here is from genome assembly GCA_951394255.1 of Polyploca ridens. Lineage (NCBI taxonomy): Eukaryota > Metazoa > Arthropoda > Insecta > Lepidoptera > Drepanidae > Polyploca > Polyploca ridens. Next base: position 13,265,240 of record OX596261.1, read on the forward strand.
GATCCGAACCAAACTTAATGGCGGCTGTGAAGTGCGCTGCGAGCCGGCTTTGCGCAGGTACAGTCATCTCAAATGTACCGCATATCTTCGTTTTCGCTACTGCGCAGCGTTCCGCGCCTAATATCACAGCCGCCAATAAGTTTGACTCAGTCTGTACAACTGTTGAAAACTGATTTTTATGGTGGTTTTTATACGCGGTGCTTATACTTATATCTCATGCATATTAACATTCTGCTTTCGATTTATTTCAACTTTGGAAGTCCCTCTAAAAATCTATTTTTTATGTAAAATTTTACATATCTCACCGATATTCTTTTAAAACGCGCATTATAGTTATGAATAACAATATTAGGCTTCGACGACTGACGTCAAATGTGTCTATGGACGCTAAGGCTCTGGCGCTCAAAAGATTTAAAGTGTTATTGTAACTGTTTCATCACAATGTGTTACCAAACCTGTACTGATTTTCCACTATTTAAGTTATTTTAAGCGAGAGCTCAAGAATGGTCAAAATTCCTTTTTGTTATGTAAAAGACAGTATTTTTATATTATACTTATTGGTTGACAGCTAGCGCGGTGTTTGTATGGACCACGTTGTTTTTGTGTTTAATTATTTTATTTTATTTCGCTGCGAGGTGTTGCTAAGGTATAACTGCATTGTTTCATGCAAATAAAGTTTGTATATGTATTGATTTCGTTTTATTTTACGTCATGATAGGTGATGGAACCCTTAGATGTTTTTAACATCTTATGACGTCATCCATGAGTTGATCGCAATTCTTCGACATAACGAGCTCTAAAGAGCTTCAGTATCTGACCTGGATATAAAAAGCTCAAAGGAATGACCATCCTAAACGCAAAAGCAAAACGAAAAGATGAAAAAAATACGTTTCGTAATAAAAAATGAGCGCGTGCTACTCGGTACACGTGACAGAAGTGACACTATAGTTCTGTCTGGCCAAGTCTAAACCAAGCACTCCGGCGCATAATAATATGTCCCAGCCGAAATTGTCATCCTTCTGGCTTGGTGTTATGAGACTAATGGTGCGTACAGGCTGGTAAAACGTAACTGTATCATGCAATGGAAATGTATCATGCAATAAAAGAATTTGCCGTACCCGAAATGTGCATTTCACACGCATGCTACTGTCGGTTTTTCGAACGAACACAAAGGGGCACGCAGACGTACGCGAGAGGTTCGTAGTGAATGCGCGGTAAGAGCTCGCTATGCGTCCAATGAAAGGTAGACTGATACGTTTCATGTTAAGTTTCATCAGTCTGAATGCACCTTTATGACGTCAGGTGGGGTTCTGACTGAACTCTCCCGATCTGGTTTAACATTTATGTGAATTATTTGATTGTGGAGTTGAGCAGCACGCCGCGAGGCATTAGGGCTCCGGTTGATTCGATAGATATGTCAACAACCTGAACTACGTAGATGATATGAAAAAAATAGCAACAATAAATGATAATAGTACATGATAACAATTACCTAAAGTATAAAAGCTATCTTGCAATGGTGTGTTATCAAAAAGGGGTGTGCCTTATGCGCCTGCCCTTTCATGCCTTGGTTGGTATTAATATGGCTGCATTAGAAGTAACACCAGTCCTGAAATAAAAAATAAAAAATGGTATATTTATTTTATTTATGTACTTAAATTTATACTTCTATTTTTGTCGCTTACATATTCAGATTATATTATGTTGTACTGGAGGCTTATTTATTTATTTTTATTCATAGTTGTCTTGTTTAATTTTATTATTTATTGTGTTCGTTTTTGGGCTTAGCTGCGACTAGCCGATGCGTCATAGTCACGGTTCTGGCATACTAACTATACCCAGCGAAAATATGACGTGTTACCGGTTTATCGAGCCCTATACATATATACATTTCTTTTTCTTTTGTATTGGAAAAAGGCACTAGCATTTTACATTAAAGCAAAGAGTAAAATAATAAATATAACTATTGCATTAAAGTATTATTAAGTTCAATCACTGTTTGTTGTTGTACCTATACTTCGATTGTTTTAATATGTAATAAGTACTTACTGGATATCAATTTTTCCACTGGTGGGAGCGAATTGCGTCGCTCATCGGTTCTTGCTGAAAATCAGCGCTGCAGACATTAGGCTAGTCCTAATTTCCCAGCTAAGCTGAGCAGGTTCCTGTTTTTGCGCACATACGACGCAAAAACTTATATTGTTTACACAAGATTTAAAATTGTTATATTGTTACTTATTATTCAACTTTAATGTGTACTGTACTTCTTGTTAATTAGATAAAATTGTATCACTCATCACATCACATCACAGAAGCATCACGATTGTACCTATTCTATTGTTTATTCACAGATTACGTATGTTTATCATTAAATTGGAAGTTGGCTTTATCAAAGATGGCGGAAGGCTTATGTGGTGTTGCCACGTGTAATTCTCGTGGTAGCTAAAATAGTAGCCAATAACTTCTGTGTTGTTTGTGATTATAAACTATAAATAGTATAAATATTAATACTTATCTGTGTCTAGTTAGTTTTATTTGCGTCGAATGGCGCGCAAGAATAAATATTTTTCATTTCATTTCATTTTCATTTCATTTCATTTCATTTCATATGGTTTCGTTCAACCCTTCAATGTTTTGAGGTAAATAACAACAGGAAACTTGTCAGAATAGACCACAACTTTAAGTATCTTCAACATGTTTTATGACAACATTGTATCTTCAGGTCTTAAAGATAAATCAGATGTAGGAAGACAACGTAGGTGTCTCAGGCAATAAAGCAAGCAAGTTTTGTGGTACAACCCGACGTGAAAATTAAGACTGTAGGTCTTTCCATCGGACATTTTACAGCAGTTAACTTTGGACTAACTACACCAAAAGAAGAGAAGATTAGAATTTTTCAGGCAACTGATGGACCTGACCTGAAAAGCTTCTGTAATGCTCTGAAATGTACAATGAGGCATGACATCTTTAAAGCCATCCAGAGAATTGTAAAAATTCTAGTTAGTTCAATATAAACTATAATATGAGCGTTTCTTGATATTTTTTATGGAAACTGCTTTTTGGTGTCGAATACGTTATTACAAAGGTGATATTAAAAAATAAACAATTCAAATTGTGTCAAATACTTTATTTTGCTGAAAAACCTGCACACAGAACCTAACAACATCATAATCAATCACATAATAAACGTTAACCCTATATATTATGCAGTTGCTTAATCATACAAAACATTGCAGTGATATTTTATTACAAAAGCAAGCAAAGAACATTGATATTCCAATACTTACAACAGCTTTTTATATGAATATGGTGTATGACCTCAATCTCACCATGGTTGAAAAATGTGATACGCATAAAGCTCAGAAGGAACTGGCACTCAAGAAGGTGCTTGGCAACAATTTATAACTTAAAAATAACATCTATGTAACAGGGTGTCGCACGGCCATACCACGCGGAGAGAAAGTTCTTTAAAAATAGGTATAGATAGGTAGGAAATTTTACTTTCCCTTGTGGCATAGCCGTAAGACGCCCTGTATACTGGGTGGAGACTTCGAGATGGCATATTTTCGAAACCTATGTCCACCTGTTATATAAAATAATATTATGTACGTTATTTAATAGTATTATTGCAACACCAAAGAAATTTATTGTATAAGTACGAGATCTCATACCAATACTATTTAAATATTAAATAATACAAATGTGCGTAGAGATCTTTTATTCTTAGGGGCCGTCCATAAAATACGTCACTCAGAATTTCACCACCCCTTTCGGCACGCTAAGTACGCTTTCAGCGACTCTCCCCTTATCTCGTCACGCTAAGCAATACAGCTCCCTCCCCCTTAATTGCGTCCCCTGTAACTTTTCACAAATGATATTTTTTTTTTACTTATCCTACTAATACCTAATCATTGATTTTTTATATTTCGACTATCAGTGCATTTTAAACTTAAGACGCGCTCAACGCTTTTCAGTAATAGAAAATATTTTATTACTGTTATTAGATAACTTTTATACAATTTTTATTGTCAGCCATACTTGACTTGAGTGCGCATTACTACTCCAAATACATTTTAGAAAAGAAAAGTAAATAATTAATAAAGCGTATAATCATAAAAAAAACAATATTCTAAACCTATGTGTAAATAATATTTTTGATTCAATTTCAGTTCAATATAAAAAATAGCCTACCTCAGAAATATCACGTATTAATTACAACATAAAATTCGTAAATGCATTATGTTGTCCGCCTAAAACAATTCTAGTAAACAAATAAATGTTCATAAATGCTGATAGCTTCATTTCAGATTAAAAACCGCCGTTTTCTTCCCGTCCTTTATTTCCTTTTCAATAAAGTAATAAGTACCATATAATGAAAACAATAATAAATTATTATAAATTCAAAACAAAGAGAGCTTATTTATTATGCTTTGATTTTAATTATTGGTTATTCTTATAACTAGCTGCGAAAATTAAATGCATTCGTTTCTTTTCATTTATCTCCTACATAAATCAGTGATACCATCAATTACGTAATTCAGTAAAAAAATATACGATAAAAATATTATAATTATGATATTACTATTTGCATTTAGTTCTTACCGAGTTCTATACGTCGAATCATTGAACAATTACTTAACTCAAAGCGCAATGACGGTTCATTTTATTTGAAATCCATTCCACCACCATACGCTCTGATTGGCTAAGTCAAGGACACAATAAAAATTGTGATGCAGTGATTGGTCCTTATTGTTATTAATAAGTGCAAAAGCACTTACTCTAGTTGGGGAATTGAATTGCTCGGTATTACTAGAGTGTTTTTTCTCGATGGTTTATTACTTATTACCGGCCCTTCTCAGCAAAAGTTATCTTCCGAACTGTGATTTGTTCTGACACTTCATTAAGTGTCTGTGATGGCTTATTTCAACAAAAATACTTAATTACATACAGTAGTACCCAATTAATATGGCTTACCGATGTACCTGCGCAGAGATACATTTTCAAAGCGCCGGAAACGCTATTGGCCGACAGCTGTCGTCATGTTAGCGCGCGCCTTGCGGAAGGGCGTGGCTTGCGAGTGAGACGGAACTAAGAGCTGCAGTGTATTATGAACCTTATAGTAGTGATCTAAGGTTGATTTTAAGTTTTAAGCATTCTTTCGTTAATCTTCGCGGCCGTACTTTCTTTTCTGTACGAACGAAGATTCACGACGCGCCATATAAGTTGGGTAATACTGTAATTGCATCTAAATCTATGTTTACGGTGCGAACATGTGTGTGTGTGTGAGGTGTGTTCATTTGTCCCCCTTTCTTTGCATTAATTTACTCTCCATCCCGGTTCATAAGTTAACTGCCTCTTTAACATTCACCGTGGCAAATAATCAAATAATATAGAACTATTAACAAAAAAAAAATATTTAAATGTTGCACTACTGGTAGAAATTACTGGATTGTTTGTTCAGTTATTACGTTTTTATAAAATACTACCTGACCCTCCCGGTTTCAGCCGAGTACGGCTTTCTTTGTTGTTGCGCGGTACACTAATTCTTTTTCTAATATAAAAGCGGCCATTCAAAATCGTCCAGCCGTTTCAGATTAGCCGGAACAAACAGACAAGAATAAAATTGGTTTTTGGTATAGGTAAGTAACGTATATACTTTCATATTTGCATTTAGTATAAAGCTGTTATTTTGTCATAACAAACAGACACTATATAGCCTCTTTTTGAGTTTACCAGAAACCTTACCAGTGCGTACTAAGGGTCATTTCAAACCGTGACGCGACGCGACACGGCAAGCTTAGTAATAGAATATAGAACTTTATTTACTATACAAAAAGGTGCATATTTCAGTGAGAGATTTCGTGATATGTGACTCGCACCGCCGCTAGGCGTATCCGAATTCTCTCCCTGAAATGTCTACCTTTTAGTTTACTGAAGTTATATATTGGTATTGGTACCGATTCTGTTGTAAATCGCACTAATCTAATTTGTTACATCACATCTCTTTCTTGCGAACATTATTGAAAAAGGATAGAACATATTTAAAGCTGTTAAATTAGTCTTTACCGTCTTCATTTGCGGGTATTTAGACGTAACCGCGATAGATGGCGACTAAATTTATATTGAAAACAAGCATTGGACTAATTTGACAGGACTAACTTTCTTACATCCTTTGCTTATGTTCTTTGTTAGAAAGAGACATAGTGAGACTAAAATTAGTTAAGTTGTAAACAACAGAATCAGGGCTATTCTATTGTTATTTTAAAAAGTGCGCGTTGCGTCAATTCTCGGTGTGAGCTGACCCAAAGACTCAACAAACTTGAAAAATCCGAAGTGGTATAGGAACTTATACGCCTATAAACATTGATATTTTATATAAAGGTTTATTACTATTCACTATTCACCGTATTTGTTAGTTTACTACAGTGAATATAAAATGGTGCCGTGATGTATTTTAATTAAATATTTTACAATAATTCACACTGACTAGTTATATGTACTTGTAAAATTGTGTATGTACCGTCTAACTAATTTACACACATTGATTCATTCTGACATTTTTGAAACACTGGAACCTTCTTCTGAGGTAGAAATAATATTTAAATTATTAATTAATTCAGTACAAATGTATACAAAAACATTATGATTACAATTGCAATAAAAAACCTTGCGATATTTTAATTTTATTTTGACTGTACTATCCTATCAAGTCGTGAAATATGTCTTAACATTTAAGGCGAGATTCCCTTTAACTTTTATTTAACTATTATTATTTCCATTCACATGTATGTATATATATTGTAACTTAAAAGCTGCAAAAAGAAGCCTATTAACTATAATAATAACGTTAAAAATACCATACCAATGATCATTCAAGAATATTTCAGTATTATGGAACGCTTTTAGCGCAAGCCTTTGCCAAACTATTGAATTTGAAAACTATTTATATGATATAAGGGTTATTATTGATCAACAATATATTCTTAAGACTTGACTAGTCTTGATTCTCGATGTATAAAGGGTCGTTCATACAGACGCGGCCTGCGGCGGGTAGTTATAAAGAATCATGGCGAGATTCATACATTCATTTGTACAAAAAAAATTAACATTTTAGAGAGGTTTGAATCACTTCCAATGTTGAGATTAGATTACCAGCAATATGTATACATAAAATATTTTATAAACCCCGCAAAACATAACAACAACATAATGGTTTTGGTCGCGATACTCGCGATTCGCCGGCATTGCATAGAATTTCGCGTTTTTATCGCGGGGTTCTAAAAATATTTTAAATGCCTCAAGTTATTCCTTAGGCACCAAGGATCAATGATAACGTTATTCCAACGTCTCAAAAAATCTTTATTTTTTTGTACAAATCTCGCCATGATTCTTTTCACAACAGATCGCACGCCCGTCTCCACCGCTACCGCCTGTGTATGAATATCTGGTCCCTGCGGTAGCGGTGGCGTTTGTAATCGCTACCGCAATTTGCGTCTGTCTGAACGACCCTTAATACAGACAGACTTGAATGTCAATCAAGCTATGGTTCAAGATTTCGAATTCGCCATTAAAATCTTACTTTGGCGATAGTTATATCAGATAATTTCCCATTCGCTATCTAAATGCTCATCGGGAGATATCATTCGAGCACCATTAAACCCGTTCGATTTTAAATCTAATTTTAATTCCATACTTTCTAAATTCCAATTATTCGGCATTTTTACTACTTTCGGTACTAAGTCCATAGGATTAGATGTCAGCGGTTGTGTATTTATGTGTATTTTAACCGGTTTTGGTTCGATTATATCCGGTTTTACGTCGGTTATCTCCGGTTTTAGTTCGATGTGTTTATATGTCGGTGCGAAGACGCCGACGGTGTCAGTGGTATCAACGGGCGCATTTACACCGTTAATACTGAGGGACTCGAGGTTCAGCATCTTGGCAAGTATCTTCTCCTTCTCTTCTATTTGCCGTTCTAGAAGTTCATCGTTTTGTTGCGGTTCGTTTCTGGAATCATGTTGTAAATAATATTGTAGTAACTTGAGACAAAGTCGCTCAGAATGATTTTACAAGCTTTTATGTAACATGCAATGTATGTATGTTTGTTCGGGTGGAATCTTGCAAGTCGAATTTCATCCACTTCCAGTGGTCGGATTGACTTGATATTTGGTAAAGTAAATGTAAAGTAAAGTAATGTATTGGAAGTAAAGTCACTCAAAAAAAGCTTGTATTAAAAATTAAATTTTTAAGAAGGAACTTATTTAGGTTATTTTCAGTGCAAAGATTGTCTTAGTTTTAATCTTAAAACCTTATAAAGGATACTTTAATTCAAAATTCAGGATAAACTGCAATCTTTAATTACCCTCAAGAGTTTCCAAAATTAGACAATAACCACGTCAAAAATATACATACCCAGTAACACTGACGCTCATAACACACGGAGTGGTGTAACTGACGCTATCCGGCTTCCTGACCGGGGTCGACAACCTCGGCGTACTCCCCCCCGACCCTCCCTCCCTCCTCCTATTCCTGCGACTACTATGTATCAGCTCTGCATCATATTTCTTCTCCATTATACTATTATAAAGCTTTAACTTCCTCTGTAACTCCTCAGATTTTGCCTTCCGAATCTCCTCGACGTCGCTTGATACGTCTTTGAACTCGTTTACAATTGATTCTAAAACGTTATCGGATAGATCGCGCGGGAGGTGTTTGATAGGGGGTAATTCGAAGCATTCCTCAGCGTTGGCTACAGCGCCTGTCTCAATGATTTCGTTCTTAGTGAACATTGATATGGGTTGTTCTAGGACGCTGGTGATGTATGGTACAGTCTGGTCGATGTGTGTGAGGTCGCGGACTGTGTTCACCGCCTGTTGTATCGATGTTAGTGATTTTGTCATCAGGTTCAGTGCTTCTTCTGTTTGAGAGAGAATTTTGTAATGATTTTTTTGGTATGATTTGATTTATGACGCACAAAAATTTACAAATAATGAGCCAATTTATAGAAATATTGCAGTAAACAAATAATAAGCTATATTTCGGATCAAATCAGTGATAGCTCAAAAGCAGTGACGCTGAATACTACAATGAGTTTGAGCGTTCTGTGAAGGTAATATCGTGAGTAAACAATAAGGTGGACCCTTAAGGTAAGGTAAGGTAGGAACAACGAACGAATTCTGTTCGTTCGTGGCTCGACTCGTGCTCGGTTCGCGTAGCATGAACGCACCATTAGATAATGATAATCAAACACAATAACAGATATAGAAGCGACATCAAACAGAGCCATTGCTCACAAGACGCACAAAGCAAGCGGGAAACGATATGAGCGATGAAAAAGAAATAAAAATGCATAAATTACTTGTGCAAAATGTATATTCATTCATTGGTAACAATGGCCATGCTGACACCGACTCGATAATAACTACTTGCGGGAAAACTGTACCGGACATTTGTATGGTTGCATGACAAAATTGTATGCAGTTAGAATTATGGGGCGATTTAATGACAATCATGACATAAAACACGTATTTAGTCATTGAGCTATTATTACTACGTATAGAGAGACGCTACGCATCACAACTATGTTCCATTAGTGAGGCCATCCGGCTACACTTGTTGTTGTAGAACGATTAACGAAACGCGTAAGCGCCGTGAAAATCACGGTGTTTGCGAGAAAAATACTCCTAGTGTTTCTACTGTCTGCTTAGACGACTAATTATTGTTTCAGCGTTACAGAGAACTTTTCTTGACGATAAAAAAAATGGGACATAACCTTTGCTTATGGTAGCTTCTCTATAGTAATAATAGCTCAATATATTTAGTATTAAATTTTAAAGATAATGGGAATATATGGTAGTATAATTTTATTACGCGTAGTTAGTGTCTCCGCTGAGTTATGTCGTTCTTTCACTTCTATACGTATGTTTTGTTTAATATTCTTATGGATGAACTTTTTTTTTTTTTTTTTTTATACTACTTAGGTAGCAAACAAGTATACGGCCCGCCTGATGGTAAGCGGTTACCGCAGCCTATGGACGCTTGCATCACCAGGGGTGTTACTCGCGCGTTGCCGACCCTGCAGAAATCTCTTCACACCCTTTTTGAAGAACCCCATGCTGTACTCCATTGGGAAAACCACGGCAGGGAGCTCATTCCACAATCTGAGCGTCCGCGGAAGGAAGCTCCTTTGAGACCGCACAGTTCGAAACAATTTTGGTTCCAATATGTGGGGATGGACTCCTTGAACTTTTTTTAATCTGGCGAATAAAATTGTTATGCATACCAAATTATGACATGAGCGTGCCATGCAAACTTAGTATCGCATTTTTTTTATAAAAACGACATTTTACAATCGATAAATCGCAGCCAATCAAATCGATAGAGGACATCACTACAAACAAAAAAAAACAGTAAACTTTTACGTCACCATCATATTTAAGACTCAAGTCAAATATTCGATACAGTTTTCTTACATGAAATAATAATTGGCATTACAAAAAATAAATAATAATACAGCAGTCAAATAGTCCACTACTACGGTACCTAAGAACAGTAATAGTGTTGCTATTACATCATTTCAGTTATTAAAAAGTTATCGAAAACGCTGAATATTTAATATTGATATTTCTGTTCGAATCGTCTATCAAGCAACACTATACATGACTTAGATACAAATACACAAGCTTTTCGAGCGCAAATAATATATAAAATATAAATAACTAAAATAAAAAAAGTTATGACTAAAACAAAACCCTGCTAAAAAGGATCTACTAAATAAATGGTAAACCAATCTACATCATTTAAATTTAGGCCATAAGCCTGCCATCCACTAGGGTAGAGGTTCCCAAACTTTTTTTTCTCAATGACTACATTCAAAATTTTCTGAATTCGGTGGAACCCCAAATGCTACATTTGTACCATATTCCAAACAAAAATGTAGATATAACGTAGACCCCCGTCGACCCCTGGGGGTCCATCTGGACCACTTTGGGAATCACTGCACTATCGTCGAGACGTACTTCAAAAGGTGGGATATAATATGAAAATAAGTATTAACTTTTATGCTATAATAGATTTCAAATAGCATGAGTTCTGTGACACGAGATATGGGTTTTTATGTTTCATATTACATCCCACCTAATTCGCCTACTATACAGCTGGAAGAGACATATCAGTAAGGACCTTAATTAAGGGTTGAAGCCACGCGAAATGGTCTTAAGATACTTGCTTATACTTTACAGACAGCGAGAAAATGGCAATTTTCGACAAAAATAATTTTTTTTAGCCGATCCTGTCCCTAGAGGATCAAATCAAAAATATTGTATTAAATCTCTCATAAAGTATGCGATAGTCTCCTAAGACCATATTTACGTGGCTTCAACCCTTAAGGTATCTTGCCCTTACTGACCCATCTCAATTTTTATATAATAATATACCTAATATTTAATATAAATCTGCGTCATTAGCAGAGCCGAGGTACGACGAATCGAATCACACTCGAGCATAGCCTGTCTAATCGGTTTAGCGCGCTTATTCCTTAATAGCCGTCAGACTTAAGAATAAGCTTGTAAAATAATGTTACAAAGCGTCAATCATAAGTTCAATAATATTATGAACTATATTTTTTATTAATTAAGTACATCGGAATTTTTATAACTACCCTAATTTGGAATGATTTAAGTATTTTGTCATAAATGTTATCTCTTAAGGGGCTGCAGTCTCACGGAACAGATTTAGAGTCAGAAACGTGCCCAGAACTTGACTTGAATTTAGTCGCGTCACTGGAAGGCGTATTCGATAACCGACTGGCAGCCCCTTTAGAGTAAGTTCACATGACAAGCAATGAACGAGCGTCTATCGCGCGTAAAACGCTTATCCTGTGAACATACTCTTAGGGTCAGCTCATACCGAGACGCAACTCAGTGAGAGAATTCGTAACACGTGACGTCTTGAGGCGTATTCGAATTATCTCTTTTTGTGCCTTTTGTGTATTAAATAAAGTTCTATATTGGTGCCGATTCTGTTGTAAATCGCACTAAACTAATTTTAGTCACATCTCATCTCTTTCTTACGAACATTATTGAAAAAGGATAGAACATATTTTAAGTTGTCAAATTAGTCTTTGCCGTCTTTATTTGCGGGTAAACGACGCATTAGATGGCGACTACATTTATATTGAATTGGACTAATTTGACAGGACTAAATTTCTTACATCCTTTTCTTATGTTCTTTGTTAGAAAGAGACATAGTGAGATTCAAATTAGTTTAGTTGTGAACAACGCAATCAGGGCCATTGTATCACCATTTAATTTAAGACAACAAAAAAAAACAAAAAAACAAAAAAACAAAAAAGTGCGCGCCGCGTCGCGTCTCGGTGTGTACAGACCCTTAGCTTCACAAGCTCGTTTAGACCTGTCGATTATTAAGTATCGTACCGAAACCTTTTTTGTTACATAAAGTAATTATCATAAGTAGATAAATAATTCTAGTATATAATTTTAGAATTAATTTTAGTCCACAACCGAAAATTTATAAAAATAATTAAAAAGCGAAACGCCTGATAAATCTAAAGCACACTCAGTCAGTAATTATACTACGATAAATATATTATTGTCACGCTTCTTCCTAAGAATTGAAAAAAGATACATTGGTCTTATTTTGGTATCAGTTTAAGGCACATTATATCGTTTTAATTCTACTTAAAACTAAGTATGTTAATTATTATAATCTCTATGGTTACTTACAATGTGTTTTTAAGTAATTAATTTCTTTAAAAAAAATGATCGAAAAATGTTTAATTAAACGTTTAAAAATCTGGTGTGCTAACTATGCCACATTCGCAGCTTCATATCTGAATTGAATGAAATTAGTTTTTGTGAAAAATATCATTTTTAATACAAGCTTTTTTTGGTGACTGAACTTTTTGTTGACTGTACTTGCATTGTCTTCCAATATACTAATCAAGTCAACCCGACCACTGGAAGTGAGTGAAATTCGACTTGCAAGATCTGACCCGAACATACATACAGGTCGTTGTTTTGGTCAGCGACGAGCGACTCAGGGTCGATAATACAAATGAAACTGGTGCTAAAAAAAATATAAAAAAAAAAAACTTTATTTTTTTAAATAATAAAAATAAAATTTTTGAAAATCATGTAATAAGCTAAAGTGTAGACATAATACTCAACGGGAGTACGAGGGAGTAAAGGGGTGGGGCGATGGCGGCTTGCGCCTAGCTCTAGTCTGTGCACGTGCCTAGTAACCATACTTTGCGGTAATTTTATTTTAAATTGAATAAGGTATTTCTCAAAATATTTACAGTATTTAATGGAATTAAGTCCATTTTTGGGGAATATATATTTTGTACTAACGCTCTTGGGTCGCTTGTCGCCGACCAAAACAACACCCTGTATATTGCAAGTTAATAAAAAGGTTATAAAAAGAGCGCGTGCAAATCAGTACACGTGACAAAAGTGAAATTCTATCTTTTTCACTCCGTCTCTCTCGCGCGCGGGTATGCCCTAACCTCGGTCTCTTTCTAATACTACAGTATTGGTGTGTAAACTAAGTGTGGGTTACGTATAGCGTCATATTAGAATCAGATTCGTTTCAAATGAAACATTGCACTCTAAATCCGTCTTGAAATTTTCAGAGAGGTAGAGCATAGCGTTTATTCGCTCTAAGAGCAGCTCGACTGGTGAAGTACCTCCACCTTACAGAATACCGCAGACAAATAACTTTATTGTAATATTAATGTATCGGGTCTATTCGCGCACAAATAACTTTATGTTGTGTTGATGCGCGTGAGTGCCGCGCGACAGAACTCATCGGGGAGGGGGCGTCCATATGGCTACGGTAAACGCTTACCATCAGCACCCATCAGGCGGGTCATATGCTTGTTTACCTTACTTAGTCGCATAAAAAACACTTCACTTAACAATACCCCAAAAGAATGTAGTCGCATATGGTAAAATACACTGTTTCAGGAAACACAAAAAATCTAAGTCATTTAAAATAAGACTTTTTGACCATTACCTTAAATTCTAAGATCGTCAAACTCAACATATTATGGCATTGTGACACATTGAAAATGAAGACGACGAGAGATGAGAGAGAAGACGTTCCAAACTACCCATACAGCCAATAAAAAAAAAAAAAAATTACATACGACTTTTTGAAATGATAGCGACGATATGATGCTGCGAATGTGGCAAAATTAATCTGTATTTTGTATGTACAGGTTGATTATTTAAACACGTATACTTAATGTTGCATACACATGGTAGGACCGAATGGCACTTAATTATATATGGCTTACTTTCCTATCTAAAATTATGATTATTAATAATCTAACATTAAGTTTCCTATGATTGACTGCTTTAATACCTTTAAGGGTATTTTTTTAATATTAATTTCGTCTTACCACTGTCTAAAAACACTTATAAATATCCAACATATACATAACTTAATACGTGTAAATACATACTCGATGGCAGAGGACGGATCAATTATGTAATACTCGTTTCATAACAATATGGTTGAAAGAATTTTTTCATGTCGTTGAAATGTCAAAGTGACCGTTTTACTTTCAATGCTCTCACCAAAGATATTATAATAAAAAGAGGTAGATATCGCACGCACGCTAATTGTTGCAGACAAATTAAGACAATGTCGTAATTTTACTTAGCGGCTACATATAACTATCTCTTTCTGTACCATACGTTCCATATTATCTATCGCATTCACCTAATTCAACAATAACTGAACGCCGTTTAGTATGAGGGTAGCATATCTCTAATATAATATCATTGGCTCACACATGCTTTTTAAATAATATTCCATATATTTGAAGATACATTTAAAAGTACATACTCAAGCTCATCTAATTAAGTACTAATAATACAGAGTGTTCCTCTCAAGTTGTGTGAATTAAATAAATTAATAACATACTTCATGACACTTTTGATTAATAGAACACTCTGTATAATGTGAAACTAAAAATAAAAATCTAATGAGTAAACGGAACATTGTAGTAAATCGTGCAAATATTTATTATTGAAACATAATATTCATAATGCATACCTGTAAATCATTTTGAAGGAGCAACGTCTATTTTATGATTTTATTTTGTAATATGGCAATATCGAACATTGTTTTGCGTGAAATTGACATTTTATAAGCAAGGGTCATCTTATACCTTTAATGGCAGTGATAATTTTGCTACAATTGCAGATTCTTATCTGAATTGAATTCGACATTTCCTTTTTTGTAGTTTTTAACTTACGCAACTTTGATTATTCATTTTACCGTGATTTTGCTAGTAAAAGTTAGTGTACAAAAACAGACAGTGGGGCTTTGTTTTGATCTTTGCGTAAAAGTTGGCATCAATAGAGATATAAGGTGTCCAGAGCTAATGGAGTGTTCGTGGTCAGATCTCGCCCACCACGGTTGCCCTGTTTAGAGCTTTTAAGGCGGCCCTCTGTGGCCGGCGCAACTTCAACACAAGCATAGTCTAAAAGCTTGTTGTTTCATCCAACGTAATGTTTGACTGCGAAAAAAGAGAGACAGCATCAGAGCCGTCGGTTATCAGTCGGTAAATTCCGCTGATCACTCGCGGCCGCTTCGCTAGGTCGTCATTCATGATTTCGCATTCATAAAAGTCGTTCCAGGAGTATACTTCTTGTGAAAAAATCTTACAAGATTGTGAAAAAAGGTTAGTTATTTAGAATCTCCAATACATTTGCAAGCCTGGTATCTAAATGTTTTTTTTACTTTTACAATTTATAGGTACATTAGATATGGCCAAAGCTCAGGCAAAAACGCTGTTTTTCGGAGGCTTTGACTGAATTTGTTTCACACTTTTTTTAAATTACGCCTAGATATAGTGCACAAGATACTAATTTGTTCAAAACTTCTAACGAAAAATGTTTAACAACGCCATAATAAGTACAGAGGTTTTGTATGAAAAGTATGACGAATTGAGTCCTCTTAAGGATTTTCAGACTGAAATTATTTTATTATCAATTCATATATGAATCTGCAACTGTAGCCAAATAAGCACCCCAGATTTCAATACAGCAAATAACATTTTTATCCTTCAAAACGATGTACAGGCACAACCAGCGTGCGATATTCATACTAATACGTTCAACATGGATGTAGATTATTTCTAGAGAACAAACCTGTGGCCATGGCGGCGGGCTCGGGAGCGTGGGCCAACCGCACCAGCGACCGCGGACCCTCCAGGATAAACATCTCGTCCTTGTTCACCGACACTGATAGGATCCTGTTTGAGGTCAACTTACAATGGTTTATGGGCATATAGATACAGGCTTAAGGACATCTATGTTAACTCTGACTTGATAATTAAGACAACTAAAATGTCATATAATAAATTCAAGGATTTTATAAAGCAGAGGTCAATTGACAAAGCCTTACTATAAGGTGGCTCATTACGTGGAAGATTATAATGGTTGTAGTAACTTTTCTCTGCATTTGCATCCCCCCTGGCTAAGTGACAAAGGTATGAATATACAATTAATGTATATTGTATAAGTATTTGGAACAAAAGCTGTAATATGAAAAGATCTTCCATAAAAAAAAGCCTTGCTGAGTTTCTTGCCTAGTTTAAGTGTATTCTCAAAAGTAAGGTATTGTCTCGTAAGACAATATTCGCGTGACTTCAACCCAAGGTAGTTAGCCCTTACTGAGCCATCTAAAATTTCCAATCAGTATAAGATAGATTAAAAAATCTCATTTGAATAATTCTTCTAACATCAAGTTACCGGTGAAATTGCAAAATATAGCTATAATTTAAATAAAAGTGAAGTAATTACCTCCTAAGTTCTCGTACGACAGCGACGGCGGTGAGTGAGGTGGGGTCGAGTATATAAAGGGTGCGATCATCATGAGCCGCGAGGAACTGGTCCCGGAACACGTGCAGCCGCCCGAGACTTGCCTCTCCCTCCCCGGACTCACATTCCGGAGTGGGTGCGCGACGATGCGATGGGTTCAGAAGCTCCGCTATTGTCAACGGGTTCGATATCGCGTCCTGTTTCATAAACAAAAGTCATTAATATATACTGGAAACAGTAATGGCCCGAGAATTGAACCCTGAGGTACCCCTATTTTAACAAACGAGCCATTGATTGTTTTACCACTTACTAACATATTTTGTTGATAATAAGTTCAATCAGACTAATCATGAGCATGAGTAGTTCTACAAGTACCATAAGAATCTAGCTTTAGGAGCAGAAGATTGTGATCAACGCAGTCAAAGGCCTTGGACAGGTCTCACAAAATTACTATTGCATATTGTGAATTCTCCCAAGCTTCATAGACATGCTATAGAATTTTAGTTTTTTAGTATAAATAGCATTTAAATTTTGAAAACCTGGAACAATCACCCTTGCAACTAACTAAGACGAAACCGACATATAGTTAGGATTTATTGTAATCTCATCTGACACCCATAATATAATAATTTCCCACTGCTGAGCACAGGCCTCCTTTCACAAATGAAGGTGAAAGGGAATGGGCAATACTCCACCACGCATGCCCACTGCGGATCGGTGGAGGTAGGCTAGTGGTCAACCTACTGTTAGAATTTTTCAAGCCGCCTAGGAGGCATCCAACTAGCTTAACGACTATCACAATTAAGTGATAACCGGGACCAACGGTTTTACGTGCCTTCCGAAGCACGGAAACGCTCGATTTGAAATACCAGTAGGCGGTCACCCATCCAGGTACCGACCACGACAGGCATAGTTTAACTTTGCCGATCGATTAAGAACGGCTAATCATGCTACACCACGAGCGTTTCACCCGTGGCACTCTGATACAAACAGACGGACCCGTCAACTCGGATCCTGAAACTTAATGATCAATAGAGATATATTTTATAGAGCAGGAGAGAGTAGAGACATACCTTAAAGAGCAGTGTCTGCAGCACTTCTCCCTTGGTATCGGCGCGCCACAGGCGCAGGCCGGCGCGCGCGCAGTACGCGGACGGCGCGCCGCCGCCGCGCGCGTACGAATACTGGAATACCGCGCCCAGCGGGGA
Source organism: Polyploca ridens (assembly GCA_951394255.1). NCBI lineage: Eukaryota > Metazoa > Arthropoda > Insecta > Lepidoptera > Drepanidae > Polyploca > Polyploca ridens. The sequence continues at coordinate 13,283,301 of OX596261.1, forward strand.
CAGGCTGCCCACAATATACCAACTTACGTCATGCTACATTAACTACTACTACTAGTTTATTCATCCATAAAAGGATAGGCAAGGGTTATTTTCAACCATACAGCCATTTCATACGTGTAATTTTATTAACAATGGTGGTCATTGTACTAAAGCTTTTCACGGACTCTTTGAGACAACTTGAAAAGCCACGATACACATAATTCATTTCATTTCACTTCACTGGTGCACATGAATGATCTTTATTGGATAAAATACCACCGATAATATGCAATAAAACCCAAAATACACGAATTTATGAAATTTAAAATGAAAACACAACGTCACTCTGCAAGTTCCCGCCAAAAAGTCCATGCTAGATTAACTGTTAGGCGCCGATCCTACAGAGAAGAGTTCTAGAGTCCCGCGTTCTGTATTCCGCGTTGACTGTAAGCTATGTGGGGCCTTTGAAAAAAAAGTAAAAAAAGTGTATGATGTGCGATCAGTAGCGAATATTGCAGAACTCTAGAACTCCAGACTGCAGGCCTGTGTATGACTGCAATCTCACCATGGTAAGTGGTGGTAAGCACACAAAGCCTAGAAGAAGCTGGCTCTCAAGTGCAGCTGTCGGAACACACCGAACTGTGCTTGGCGACAGATTTTCAACTAGAGGGTGGTAGCCAGCCAGGCGGGTACTACAAAGTACCCTACCACCGTGCTATGGTTTTCTTCACCGAAAGCTCAAGCTCATTGTATGATTCGAACCCGGGACCTTCGTCTCGGTATCCGACGTCACTACCACTGAGCTATCATCGACTTATGTAGACAATAGTCAACACGGAATGCAGAACTCGGAACTCTAGAACTCTCTCTGTGGGATCGGCGCCTTAGTAAAACGATCACCTAAGTAGTCAATGGTACCGATTCTGTTGTAAATCGCACTAAACTGATTTTAGTCACATCACATCTCTTTCTTACAAACATTTAAAAAAAGGATAGAACATATAAGTTGTAAAATTAGTCTTTGCCGTCTTCATTTGAGGGTATTTAGACGTAACCGCGATAGATGGCGACTAAATTTATATTGAAAACAAGCATTCGACTAATTACACAAGACTAAATTTCAGACATCCTTTTCTTATATTCTTCGTTAGAAAGAGATATAGTGAGACTAAATTAGTTTAGTTGTGAACAATAGAATCAGCATTAATGTCTTGCCAGTTCAATAGGTCACTTTTGAAAGCCTATGCCCTAAAAAGAGACAAACATAATGCCGTAAGACACCCTTAATCGAATTTGGCTTCTGAGCTTTGCCTTTGTTTAATACTTTAGAGGTATACATTTATAAAGGGATAGAGTTACGCCAGAATAAACTATAATAAACGAAAATGTTCATCAAATTCAATCAGCGGCAAACTTTATATGGACGTAAACTATTGTAATTTTTGTTTATTTGAGGCAATATAGGGGTATGGTTATAGGGTCTCTGTATTGTATAGTTTTTCTAAGTACTGTTAGAGTAAGAGGCCACGATGATCTGACCTTCGTCATTTTATAAAACCTGAAAGTTTCTCTGTGTATGTCCCTAATAGAGGTAAAAACGATCCCCGAATATGAAGTTTGGATCGCGGTGGCTTTGGGAGTTATCAGGTGGCAAAGGTGTCAAAAATTGCACCTCAAATTCGTTAAAGTATAAAGGTCAGTTTTTATATATTTTATTTGGACTAATATTAGAAATCACGTCGTCGATTGTCAGACACATTGAATGGTGGAAACCCCCTGTCAGACACCCTAAAGTATTAAAAAATATTATTCAACTTTCGTCATTTTATAAAAGCTGAAATTTATATATGTTACTTGACGAACTATCAAACGATGATTTCTCAGTTGTCAGACACTTTCGATGGTGGCTTTGCCGTGTCAGACACATTAAAGGTCTACCATAGGTGCAAGCACGAGGTATATTCAATGTGATTTATTTTACAAACGAAAAGAGATAGACCCATAGTTATTTTGGAGAGTTTGTAGATTAAATCATGAAATTAATAAATCATGCAAAAAAGTCTACATCAATGACCCAGTTTTAGAGTTACAGATCAAAAATCTAAAAAAAACACTATTTTTTTAATTTTTTTTACATAATATCGTTATTTTTATTAGATTTTTGTTCCATATTTTTATTTTATTTCTACTTATCAACCAGATAAATTTTCTAGCTTTCAAATGACACTACTTTGAACAAAATACACCGATTACTTAAAGAGAAACAAAGACAATACTAAAAGATGAGCATTTCATTAAAAAATAAATTAAAGCACCGAACGCACTATTAAGGCCATATTTGTATTTGTTTACTTGGAGTGTAAAGAATTAATGTTAATTTCTCCCATTAGTTCTAATTTATTGTAAACGCAATCGCGATAGGTAGTTTACTTACGATAATTCTTTACACTCGGGGTACCTACTGAAGCATATTTTCATTTACCACCATACCATATTTTCAAGGGTATCAGTTTTTATTTATTTTATTTGGAATACTATTAGAAATCACGTCGTCCATTGTCAGACACTATGAACGGTGGAAACCTCCGTCAGACACACTTAAAGTTTTAAATAATAATGCTCATCAATTCGTTTTATTCCTTGTTTCTTTTTACGTAATCGTTGTATTTTATTCAAAATAGTGTCATTTGAAAGCTATAAAGTTTATCTAGTTGATAAGATGAAATAAAATAAAAAATATGTAATAAAAACCTTATAAAAATAACGGTGATTATAAAAAAAAAACAAAATAATGGTGTATTTTTAGATTTTTGATCTATAACTCTAAAACTGGGTCATTGATGTAGAATTTTTTGCATGATTTATTAAATTTCATGATTTATCTGCAAACGCTCCAAAATAATTATGGGTCTATCTCTTTTCGTTTGTAAAAAAAACACATTGAATATACCTCGCGCTCGCACCTACGGTAGATCTTTAATGTGTATGACACGGCAAACCCACCATCGAAAGTGTCTGACAATGGACGACGTGATTTCTAATGTTATTCCAAATAAAATATATAAAAACTGACACCCTTGAAAATATGGTATGGTGGTAAATGAAAATATGGTTCAGTAGGTACCCCCAGTGTAAAGAATTAACGTGAGTAAACTACCTATCGCGTTTGCGTTTAAAATAAATTAGTACTTATCGGAGAATTAACGTTAATTCATTACACTCCAAGTAAATAAATACTAATAGTACCTTAATAGTGCGTTCGGCGCTTTAATTTATTTTTTAATGAAATGCTCATCTTTTAGTTTTGTCTTTGTTTCTTTTTAAGTAATCGGTGTATTTTGTTCAAAGTAGCGTCATTCGAAAGCTAGAAAGTTTATCTGGTTGATAAGTAGAAATAAAATAATAATATGGAACAAAAATCTTATAAAAATAACGGTGATTATAAAAAAAAAGGTGTATTTTTAGATTTTTGATCTATAACTCTAAAACTGGGTCATTGATGTAGAATTGTTTGCATGATTTATTAAATTTCATGATTTATCTGCAAACGCTCCAAAATAATTATGGGTCTATCTCTTTTCGTTTGTAAAAAAAATCACATTGAATATACCTCGCGCTCGCACCTACGGTAGATCTTTAATGTGTCTGACACGGCAAACCCACCATCGAAAGTGTCTGACAATGGACGACGTGATTTCTAATATTATTCCAAATAAAATATATAAAAACTGACATCCTTGAAAATATGGTATGGTGGTAAATGAAAATATGGTTCAGTAGGTACCCCGAGTGTAAAGAATTAACGTGAGTAAACTACCTATCGCGTTTGCGTTTACAATAAATTAGTACTTATGGGAGAATTAACGTTAATTCATTACACTCCAAGTAAATAAATACTAATAGTACCTTAATAGTGCGTTCGGCGCTTTACTTTATTTTTTAATGAAATGCTCATCTTTTAGTTTTGTCTTTGTGTCTCTTTAAGTAATCGGTGTATTTTGTTCAAAGTAGTGTCATGTGAAAGCTAGAAAGTTTATCTGGTTGATAAGTAGAAATAAAATAATAATATGGAACAAAAATCTAATAAAAATAATGATATTATGTAAAAAAATGTTCAAAAAAATAGTGTTTTTTTAGATTTTTGATCTGTAACTCTAAAACTGGGTCATTGATGTAGACTTTTTTACATGATTTATTAATTTCATGATTTAATCTACAAACTCTCCGAAATAACTATGGGTCTATCTCTTTTCGTTTCTAAAATAAATCACATTGAATATACCTCGCGCTCGCACCTACGGTAGACCTTTAATGTGTCTGACACGGCAAAGCCACCATCGAAATTGTCTGACAACTGAGAAATCATCGTTTGATAGTTCGTCAAGTAACATATATAAATTTCAGCTTTTATAAAATGACGAAAGTTGAATAATACTTTTTAATACTTTAGGGTGTCTGACAGGGGGTTTCCACCATTCAATGTGTCTGACAATGGACGACGTGATTTCTAATATTAGTCCAAATAAAATATATAAAAACTGACCTTTATACTTTAACGAATTTGAGGTGCAATTTTTAACACCTTTGCTACCTGATAACTTCCAAAGCCACCGCGATCCAAACTTCATATTCGAGGATCGTTTTTACCTCTATTAGAGACATACACAGAGAAACTTTCAGGTTTTATAAAATGACGAAGGTCAGATCGTCGTGGGCTCTTGGGCTATGTGTACAGAGCAGTACAGTACAGGTGTAGTACAGTACAGGTGCAGTACATTACAGGTGCAGTACAGTACAGGTGCAGTACAGTACAGGTGCAGTACAGTACAGGTGTAGTACAGTACAGGTGCAATAGTACAGTAATAGTAGTGGTGCAATAGTAGTAGTAGTGCTGTCCTCCTCCTGTCTACCTACCTCTTCCTGTCCTTCTTGCCGAGCTGGTTGACGTGCCACTTGCCGTCGCGGCGCTCGCACACGATGCTGCGGTACACGCTCGACACTAGCAGCGTGCTCTGACAGTAGCTCATCTGAACTATCTCATGCTGTTCGTTCACTATCTCCATTGATTTACATAGGTGCTGGAAACATTTTGAGACGGTGAAGAAAGCCCGTCATACTTAGGTAGCAATCTCGAAAAGCTGATAGACAAGGGCATCACAAGAAGTAGACTTAGCGGAGCCTAAAGGACTTACTGAATTTTCTCAGTTCAAGTTGTATTTGGACCGGGTGTAGAATCATTTTGTTAACGTTCATAAGTGCCTTATCACGGCCTAAATTGAATAAATACTTTTTGAATTTGAATATTTAGGCAGAGTCTAGACCACTAGTCTTAGAGCCATGAAATTTGGAGGGTAGCTGTAGCTTCTTCTCACGGTGTAAGTTTGTACTAAGAAAGGATTTTCGGAAATTCAACACCTATTTTATGAATTCGTTTACAAATATACGGGCTAAAATTAAATGTTATTCTCGTTATTTGATACTTATAAAGTAGCGATAACCCTTTTTATAGATATTTATTTTAAATTTTTTATCATTCGGTCGTGGTGTCTGACATGACGAGCGGAAAAGTTGATAAAAGGATGAGGATATTGCACTTTCACGATAGCACTGTTTACATAAATGGTTTTTAATACACCGCATTCCAGAAATATGAATTCAAGAATCACATCATGGCTACGTAATTTCCTTTGATTTACACAGATATAGATATATCTAGATAATGCAAATTGTATGAACTGTATGAAAAACTGGCTACGTAATTTCCTTTATTTTACACAGACATAGATATATCTAGATAATGCAAATTGTACGATCTGTATGAAAACCAAGCGTGAATTTTTTTGACTACCTACTGTTTCATCACAAGCACTATTTACTGACGGAAAACCAACTCGACAAGCGAGCCATTTTTTAACTACCTACTATGACGTCACAAGCACTATTTATTGACGGGAAAAACCAAATCAATTCAAGCGTCATAGTGGCCACGTTAAGCATTTTATGCTTAAGTCAGGCACTAAATCTGACACGCGAATTTGGCGCTCAATCGTTATCTAGGTATATATATATCTGTAGTTTTTTACTACCCAGCTTCGTAACGGCTGAGTAGAAATTAGCAAACACATAGGTAGACAATACCTTCGAATAACAAATAGTACTCACCATGTAAAAGTCGATTTCAGTCATGATGATGACACCATTCTTGTCTCCGGAAAAGAGTCGCATCCCATTTTTAGACCACTCTATTGCTGTTATTTTACTTTTGTGAAGATCACCAATTGTGTACCTATAACATAAAATTTACTCTTACTAATATAATACAGTGTTCACCCTATTCCTTGATGAAAATTAAGATTTTTTTTAGTGTTTATAGGCCAGTGTTTTACCACAATCTCACCATGATAAGTGATGATTTGACCGAAGGTGGTAAGCACACAAAGCCTAGAAGGAACTGGCTCTCAAGTGCAGCTGTTGGACCACACCGATAGGTGCATGACGACAGATTTTCAATATGAGTATGGTAGCCACCCAGTATGTTTTCCTTCACCAAAAGCTCATTGTAGGATTCGAACCCGGGACCTTGGTCTCGGCATCCGACGTCACTACCACTGAGTTTTATTTATTTGGGACAGAGGCAATGCAAATAGCTATTTTTTGATGGTACCGATGAATCTTTTTATAAAGCAAATATTTGCTGCGCCAACGATTTCATAAAAAACTAATTTTAACAACCCACCTCTCAACCTTAGGCTCAACTTTAGGTTTCAATGTGTCAGGAATATTCTCTGGGTGCTCCTTGGGTATCTGGAACACTGTGACTTGCCCCGCGGCGTTGCCCGCGCCGACCATGTAGTCTACTGTGTTCACTATCTTCACAAATGTGATTGGAGTGTTTGATGCCTGCAATGACAAATTTTTGGTGATAGTTTTTATATTGATGATATGGTGTGGAAAAATGTGGTAGGCACACAAAGAGAACTGGGGCTCTACCTTGTATCTTTGGTGGTAATCGTAACAAACAACATTAATGAATTTCATCCAATCAGTGCCGACCAATGGTCTGCGTGACTTCGTAGTACCGCGTCATTGGATGAAATCATTAAAATGGTGATCGTAATACCACCAATGATACGCGATAGCGTATCTGGCTTTCAAGTACAGCTACGGAAACACACCAAGTGCTTTATGACAGATTTCCATCTTGAGGGTAATAGACAGGCAGGTACTATTAAGTACCTCACCACCACGCTATGATTACATGATGTTTTCCTTCACCAAAAGCTCAAGCTTTTTGTAAGAATTTACAAACTTGAACTATTGGAGTTACTAGAAAACATTCTCAGGTATGTTAAGGTACTGCAACTGACCTGAAAATTCCTATAATATAGTAAATTATAGATTTTAAAAAAATTAGTTATCTATCCAAGCAGGAATAAATTACACCATGTTACATGAATAAATTAAAACATCATAAAGAATAGTCAACTTAACCTTGACGGTTACAATTATCTACACCACATGCCTACAATAGCAGCACAAAAACTACAGTTTATACATGTAACATTATATTTTTACTTTTATTATTTTCCATATATCACAATTTGTCAATGATTATGAAAGAAACAGGATATTCATATTTTTTAAATGATGATAACAGCTTTGTAATTTATATACATATTCTTGTACAAATATGATGGAGTTCATTACATAATAATTGCCAAATACGGAATTTAAGAGGGGGTTCCTAGCTGCGAGGAATTTGAAAAATAGGTATTTGAAGAAACTATTGCCGTAGCGCTATGCCGCTATGCTATGCGCTATGTGTGATAGGAATATCTACATCTCAGACCGATTTATACACAAAAAAAAATACAAAATCGACGTTTCGTTTTCCCCATTTTCCTCCTCGAAAACAGAGCCGAATCAATTATTTTTTACATTAATATTTTAAGTAAGGGGTTATCTAGGTCCCTATTACTATTTTTATGTTAAAATCTTTTCGAATTTGTCTAGTAGTCCTTTTAATCACGGCGGAAAAATAGGGCATTTATTGTAATTTTTGGAGGGCCATCATTTTTTTAATATTTCGTTGCTGAAAAAAAGGACGTAACGGGGACGTGTCCAAAGCAGAACTTGATTATATAAAAAATTATGATGACTCTAGAGGCATTATTCAGGAAGAAAACAGGGTGGTGGGTTTTTGCGTTAAAATATCAATATGGAAAACGAGGAGCCTCCCAGGATAAAGGAACTTACCAGGAACTCCTATGGCAATCCAATGATTATGAGCACCACCACTTCACAAATCACAAATTTCACATGCGTTTCGTTCTGTAGCGTCTTTCGTACTGAATGTTGCGAGGCGCGCGTCTCGTTTTACTCGCACACACGCGGTTTGGCGATGCGTCGCCGAAGTATGTAGAAGATTCCCGAAGCTCCTTTCTCGCTTTCACATATGATGTGGGAAAAGGAGAGGAATCGGGAAGTAGAGGCTCGTCATTGAAACTCAATATGAGTAGGTTTTGACTATAAATATTATTATAGGTATTTTGGCCTAAACATCCTCCGCCGCCTTGAGAATACGTAGTGTTCTCAAAAGAAAGAAAAAATAATTAATTACAAGAACTAATTACAGATTATAATAATTACTAAAGTACTGAATATAAGATGCGGTATGATTAATTTTTATTGTGAGGGTAATGGACATAACTTGACAATGGGTCTTTTGAATGATCCATTTGAAGTTTTTACTAAAGCGACGCGGATATTTCCATCCTTGCCAGGATAAACTTGTGATATTATGCCCAACGGCCAACGTAAAGGGGGAATATCATCTTGGTGTATAAGAACCACAGTACCAATCTTAATGTTATCTTTATCAATGAGCCATTTCTGTCTAACTTGAAAATTATGTAAATATTCTATACGCCATCTTTTCCAATAGCTACACACCATCTGATCTAATAATTGTTTCCGACAACGTAAAGATATGGTTTCCTCGGACACATTCTGAAGCGGCAATGAAGTCAATGGTGAAGCCATTATAAAGTGAGCGGGAGTAAGAGGCTCCGGGTAGGGATCCTCAGATAAAATACAAAGCGGTCTAGAATTTAAGACTGTTTCAATTTGGGTAAGAACAGTGAGGAGCTCTTCATATGTGAGGAGCTGCGAACCGATAACACGGTATAAATGAGTTTTAATCGATTTTATATTAGATTCCCACAATCCTCCGAAATGTGGGGCGCGGGGTGGAATCATTTTCCATTCAATGCGGTACTGATCGGTAAGTAGTTCTTGTAATTGAGCTTTAGCTCCGACAAAGTTAGTTCCGTTATCGGAGTAAAGAAAAGAAACAGGTCCTCGACGGGAAATGAATCGCTTAAAAGCGGAAATAAAAGTATCTGATGACACATCAGTTGCCAATTCGATGTGTACAGCTTTGGTTACTAAGCATATAAACAAACAAATATATGCCTTTTGGCTCTTTTGACCTCTGCGTCTACATAATGTTACTTTAATGGGTCCAGCATAGTCAACGCCCGTATGCACAAACGCTTTGGTCTCCTGAACGCGGCAAGAGGGTAAATCAGCCATTTTTGGGCTGAGAAATGAAGGGGAATTTTTAAAACAAAAGTTACATGAATGTACTCTGTGTCTAATGACACTTCTAGCGGACAGTATCCAATATTTCTGGCGCAACAGTGAGCTCAGAAGATTGGCACCAGTATGGCAATGAGCACGGTGAAAATAGTCTATAATAAGATGAGTAACGTGGTCATGTTTAGGTAAAAGAGCGGGATGCTGAGCTTCATACGGAAGATTTGCATTTGAAAGTCTACCTCCAATTCTAATAATTTTATCTTGATCTATAAAGAGGTCAAGTTTTTTAAGCGGGGAAGATACTTTAACGTTTTGAATATTATTAAATAAATTTTGAAAATGAACTTGTTGTACAGAGCGTATTAAATAGACTTCAGCTTTATTTAGCTCAGAAGCTGTGATGCGGCTGTGACCTTGATCACGAGAAAGAATGCGAGAAAATCTAAGTATGTATACTATTATGCGTAATATTTTATTCCATGATGAGTATTTTAGAGCAAGCTCGTAAATTAAATTAGGCTCAACAGAAGCGGACGCGGTACAAGTAACAAGCGTTTTACTATTAAATTCAGGTAGGTCCTCACAGCATTCGGGACTAAATGGAGTGATAGGCCATTCTGAAACTGGATCTTTTAACCATTTCGGGCCGTGCCACCATAAGTGATGTGACACTAGCTGCTCAGGTAAAATACCTCTAGAGAGACAGTCGCTAGGATTTTCTATACCACTAACGTGGTAGAAATGTTTTGGGTCAAGATTTTCTTGACATTTAGCAATGCGGTTACTAACGAAAACATTCCATCTATGTGGAGATGAATGTATCCATGACAGAGTAATTTTAGAATCGGAGAATGCGAATATGTTATCAATAGCGGTTCGAGCACTATAAGTCTCATTATAACTAGCGCGTAGCTGTGGATCGCGTAGCTTGGTACGCTCCAAAGCAAGTAAACGGCGGTGAGCAACGGAACGGGAATCACCTAACACGTCAGGATCCTCACGAAAAGGTAACGCGGTGCAATATCTGCCTGCGGAGTCCCGTGAGAAGTTACGAGAGAACAGCTGTTCACACTCCTTTTCGGCCGAGCTCATAAATTTTTGCGCGGGAATTTCTTCGAGCTCCCAAAACTTAAGTAGGGAATCATCTAAAGAAATAGTAAGGTCATTGGGACCAGAAATGAAAAAAGTCGCGGTATTAAAATAAGTGGATGCATTTTTATTAATATTAGAGTTAGCGGGAACGTCACCCATAAGAATATAACCGAACACAGTTTCAAGGGCAGAAGGAGCGGGAGGTGCAATAATTTTTTGACCTAATAATAAAAATGGGAACAATTGTGCCCCGAGAACTACTTCGACCTCTCCGGGGATGTGCCACAGAGGGTCAGCGAGCGGTAAGTTACCTAAATGTTGCACTATAGAAGTCTCAACATATTCAGTCGGTAACCTGTCAGTAATGCAATCAACGACAAGAGCGGTAATATTATAAAAATATTTTTTATTTTTCGCGGTTATTTTAAGTTGAACGTAGCCGTGAATAGGACGCGAAGTGGATCCTACACCCTTTATAAAAGAATTGCTAAGCGGTATTATATTTAAATTTAGTTGTTTACAACAGGCAGTTGTAATTATGTTGTTTTGAGACGCGTTATCTATTAAACATCTAACTGAAATATATTTATTGTCCTTATTAGACGCATAAACTTGAGCGGTTGATAAAAGTACAGTAGTATGGGAAGGATTTAATTTATTAAAAGAATCGCGTTCGTTATCATTATTCTTATCAACTCGCGCTCGGGTGCATAGCGACACCGGTTGAGGAGCGTCCGTAGCGTTAGAAGGAGACGCGGTCGAATGCGCGGGCGAGGCTGCGCACGGGAGCGGTCGCGGCGCGGCGCTGGCGGCGGCGGACGGCTGCGCGCAAAGCTGCGCGATGCGGTTATCGCTATTATCAAGACGCGCCGAGTGAGAGGGACGCGAGTCGGAAACTATTTGTTGCGATTGTGAATTACTATCCAAATGCAAAAGAGAATGATGGTGTTTATTACAAGTTTTACAACTATACGACGACTTACACTGAGAAGCAGTATGCGTAAGGCTGAGGCAGTTTACACAGCCTTTTTTAGATTTAACAAAATCTAAACGATCTTTAGTATTAAGTGCTTTAAAAGAGGAACAATAAAAAATCTGATAGTGATCAGATTTATTACAAAATAAGCAAGTGCTTTTATTATTATTATCGCGTGCAAGGAAAGCATGGTGGACTGTGTTTGAATTACGCGGTTGAGACCGATAAGCGGGCGGATTATTAAGGTTGCTACCGACTGGGGCGGTTCGCGCGGAGCCAGCAATTGGCGTAGAAGTGCGGTCTAATATTTTTACTTGCGATTTAATAAAATCAACAAAATCCTTATAAGAAGGAATTTCTTTATTCCTCATAAACATTTCAAAGGAATTAGCGGTTGCGGGATCTAACTTCTTTAAAGCTAAAGAAAGTAAGATAAAATCTTTCATATCTTCAATACCTAACTGTTCCAAAGCAGATACAGAAGCGTGGAAAGTTTCAATGAACGTATTTAAAGACGCGGAATTATTTAATGCGGGTTTAATATTGAATAAATTAGACATGTAGTGTGAGCCTAATGCTCTTTTATCTTGATATTTTTGAACTAAGCTGTCCCAAATAGAATTATAATTATCACCGGACGGTATAATACCTGCCGTGATTTTTAAAGCATTTCCTGTTAATTTACCTACAAGATATTGTACTCTTTGAGAATTCGAAAGATCAGGATTTGAATGTATATTAGATTTAAAAGATTCAAAGAAGACGGGCCAATTTTCTATTTTTCCATCAAATGACGGAATTTGAATTGGTGGTAGTTTGATACGACCTTTATATTGGGACGGAATAGTATTCTGCGCGGACACATTCGACGTAATATTTGTCTTACTGACGATAAGAGAACGAACCCTTTCTATTCGGGTGTACACTGTATCAAAGGAAATCATTTTTTTATAATCAATCTTATATTCTGGATCAAGTTGCATATTTAACGCGTTAATTGTATCTAAATTAGCACTAAATTCATGACGAATTGTACTAATAATTTCAGTGTCCGCCATGAATGTCTCCGAGGAACGAAGGTCTGCACTCGCGGACGTGGAAATATTCTAAGAAGAATCATATAAGAACGATAATTGTTCAAAAATAGCTTCATTTTTAGCTTCCAATATTTTAATTTTAGTTTCAATAGCTTCCATTGTGAAAGATTGCGTAATAATAAATTGCAAAATTACCTAATTAAAGTAAAATGTTGTAGGTAAGTAGGTATATCCAACAGTTTAGGCACCTAATATAGGTATGAAAGTTTATTTCAAGTCGACAGACAAGGCTCATAGAATGCAATTATATGCGTAGTAATAGTACAAATAGTAAGTACGTATTGCGGTTATTAGTACACCATATGATTTCGTATAATAAGATACGAATCGGTACCTATAAAATCTAAGTCCTAAAAATATGGAGGAGCGGCGGCGGTATTGAATACCTAACTACTTTTTATCACGATTGGCGTGGTAAAAATGGCGGGAGTACGAAATATCGTATTTATATAGTCTAAAACCTATTTATGAGGTATAAGACTTGCGTATTATGAGGTATATACCTATTTAGAGGCATAAAACCTATAGAAAGCGGGAAATTATACGTGATTTGATATGAAATTAAATTGCTGTAATGGCTGACTCAAAATGAATCCGCTCGAAGGCGTACCAGAAAAAATGGTGGGTTTTTGCGTTAAAATATCAATATGGAAAACGAGGAGCCTCCCAGGATAAAGGTAAGGACTTACCAGGAACTCCTATGGCAATCCAATGATTATGAGCACCACCACTTCACAAATCACAAATTTCACATGCGTTTCGTTCTGTAGCGTCTTTCGTACTGAATGTTGCGAGGCGCGCGTCTCGTTTTACTCGCACACACGCGGTTTGGCGATGCGTCGCCGAAGTATGTAGAAGATTCCCGAAGCTCCTTTCTCGCTTTCACATATGATGTGGGAAAAGGAGAGGAATCGGGAAGTAGAGGCTCGTCATTGAAACTCAATATGAGTAGGTTTTGACTATAAATATTATTATAGGTATTTTGGCCTAAACACAGGGGAATACATTTGTTTGGAATAATCGCAGCCCGACTCCCGTCTTAACATGCAAAATTTATATTTGAATAATGTGAAATGTATCATAGTATTATTATCACATTATAATAATAATATTATGACTACCATACATTCAATGACTTTATTAACAACTAGCTGTCTCGCGCGGTTTCACCCGCGTTACCGTCATAAAAAGTAGCCTATGTCAACCGGGGATAGTGTAGCTTCCCAACAGTGAAAGAATTTTTCAAATCGGTTCAGTAGATTCGGAGCCTATTCAATGCAAACAAACAAACAAACAAACAATCAAATCTTTCCTCTTTATAATATTAGTATAGATATACATATAAGGAGATGCTAACTGACTGACATATCAACACACACCTCACATTGTGGGGTCATGAAAATTTATAGATTTAGCACACATGTTCCTTATCCATCATGTCATGTAAATAAAAGTTACATGACATCGGATTTGGATAAAACTTGGCACATAGACAGATCAAACCCTAGAATTACATATAAGATATTTTTTATCCCCGAAAAACATAAGATAACTCAGGAATGCAGGTGAAACTGCAGGGCAGAAATTAGTTTTACAATATAAATACTGTTGGAGACATTCACTCCATAGACATTTTTTGTTAGCGAGAATATGTCCTCCGTAGTCTGTGTTATATAAGCATTGAATAATTGAAGCGCTTGTAGTGTTGTATGCTTAGCCATTCTTAATTGATCGGCAAAGTTAAGCTGCCACTGGCCAGTCCCTGGATGGGTAACCACCTAGTGGTATTTCAACTCTGTTTTCCATGCTTCTGAAGGCATATATAGCTGATGGTTGTATTTGTCACTTAATTGTGAGTATTGTGACAGGTAAACTACCTCCATCCACCAATCCGCAGTGGGCATGAGTGGTGGAGTATCTGCCCATTCCCTTTCACCCTCATTGGTGTGCAGGAGGCCTATGCTCAGCAGTGGGACATTATAGGCTGATGATGATGATTGAGTAAGCAGTTTTTTTTCTGTGCTAGCAATCAGTCTTGAGATGAGACTATGAGCATGTGTTAAGAGGTTGTTCACATTTAAAGGGTATTCCCCAGCGGGAAGTCCCTTTTAATTTTACCACCATGCTTCCAAATCTTATAGGCTCGTTAAGGCATTTACAGTATGTCATTTTTGTGAGCTTTTTGTCAGTTGGAGGCAGATTGCTTTACCTCCTACTTGAATGTTTTGATTTTTATTGCCTCATGTTTTTCAGTGTTGGTGACAAACCATTGTACAGAAATAATGGTCCTCATTTTGGCATCTTTGATACAGATACTTGAGTTGCCTAATAAGTGATTAGTTGACTGGTGAGTATGGATACTAACATTTCTTCTCCAAGATAAGCAATGATATGTTTAGGTATGGTACTGATAAACATGTTTACTTGTCAGTGGTATTATTGAACCAGTTATTTCAATGTACCTTGTTTATCCTCTAATTAGAGTATGTTTTTGTAAATATGCAAGACCTTCATGATGCATTAAAACATCTAAATTAATGAAAATAGTTTTCCATTTTTCTATGACTACGCAAAAAATTTGTTGTTTTCAAGATTCATGTATGTATGTTCCTTTATTCCAATTCAACTTCCAAATTCTTGAATGGAGAAATCTTCTTCCAGGTTATATAGGGCATGTAGTTGTGTTGTGACATAATTTAAAAATGGATTTTTATTGAAACAATTATTTTACAAAAGATATTACTTTTTAACCAACTTCACAAAAGGAGGTTTTCATGTTGATTGTATTTTTTTTTTATGTTTGTTACCTCATAACTCGGTCATTTATTAACCGATTTGGAAAATTCTTCTTTTGTTTGGAAGGGTACACTTCCCGTTTGGTCCCATTGTCACCAGGGCAGGATCTGATTACTTTTTAGTGTACTTTGAAGTTGGTTTAAGTTTTTTGTAAAACAGTTTTTTCTTTTTTTATTTACAGTGGTTGATGAATATTATTTTGCTAACACACACACACATCTTGTGTCTTAGTAATTATAGAAAGTAGCAGGATGGTACAAGAATAAAAAGCATAGAAAACCATTATGTTATCTGATATTAACTTGTTTTATTTTATCTATTAAATCTTGAAGATCTAATTTAAGTAAATATAATAAGATCCGACACAAAAACAATTATAATTAGGTAGGTAGGGTAAGAGTACTTTTCTTTTTCAAATCCAGGTATTATGAGCATAGCAGATGTGCAAATTTACAAATAAGTTTATTTTCCATATGGCAAAACTATAAACATTCAGATTTTAGAACAGTACATAAATTCACATAGACTGCATACACATAACGGAAAAAACCTTGAAATATTTAGAAATCACGTCTGCGGGCCTTAAATCTAGGACAAACTTATGTAAATGTAAAGTAATTACCTCGCATCTCAGCCTTTGGATATTCCCTTTTTTCCGATCGTACCAGTACACAAGGCCGACGTTCGTGCCAAGAGCGAGGTATTCACTCACGGCATCAACACACGTTAAACATAATTCACTAGAAAAGATACCAGTCTGTATTCTTGGAGGAATTAAATTCAAAATATGCGAACATGGTGTCCATTCTCTCACAAAACCTTCCTCCGCGCCACCGGACACTTCCATTTTTGAGGGAGAATAGTTTATTATGTGATTATGGTAATACAGAAAAGAATTAAGTACTCAAATGCATTATTTTAAAAGGGTAAACGTAATAATTCTCGAAAAATGTTATACGAAGGCCTCAATCCATTCCCTCCCCGTAAAATTTTGACATAAATAAAAGGGAATTCACTCAAATATAAGAGTTAGCCAACATTACAACATGACCGAATATGATAGAGTGGAGAAAAAAACCGGTTTATTTAAAAATATTATTGAAAACCGTTAATTTCGTAACCATGGTATAAATGATTTTACAAACATTATTTATACCCGCTTGTAGACATGAAGAAGAAGCTTAGATAATTTATAGTAAAAGTTCCCTTTACAATAATAGGAATTTTGTAAAATAAAAGCTCAAAAAGGCTGTAAGAGCTAGAACTCTTTGCCGCTAAAATAAAAGGAAAAAACGAGAAGAAAAAATATCTTTGACTTATCCGTAGATCTACGGATTTTAGATCTTGTCGTCCGTATACACGAACCTAACGATGAAACCACGAAACTAAAGTATGTACTCAAATACGAACAACTTTTACTATGAGACCAACTTCGAAATCGCAAAAAAACAGCTGTTTCATACAAAAGGTCAATGGTGCCGATTCTGTTGTAAATTGCACATAACTAATTTTAGTCAAATCACATCTCTTTCTTACGAACATTATTGAAAAAGGATAGAATATATTTAAAGTTGTCAAATTAATCTTTGCCGTCTTATTTTGCGTGTATTTAGACGATAGATGGCGACTTAATTTAAATTGAAAACTAGCATTGGACTAATTTGACAGGACAAAATTTCTTACATCCTTTTCTTATGATCTTTGTTAGAAAGAGACATAGTGAGATTAAAATTAATTTAGTTGTAAACAACAGAATCAGGGTCAATATCTCCTTGGCTAAAATTTATGACACAGTTGTTTTTTTTTTTTGCGATTTCGTAGACGTATTTATGAGTAATTTCCACTTAACGTGGTTTCAGTTACTGTCGTATCCACCCACTTATAAACAATAACAATATGGATAATTATGTCCCATGCTTAAATAACCTAAATTATTTCATTGACAGATAACTAACCAGATAACTGATAAGAATAAGAATGAGAATAATTTATTTCTGCAGGAAATGTGGTATAACATAGGATCTTAGTGTATAATACATAGTTCTCACTTTTCACCAGAAACTGGCATGCAAAATTTATATTACAACTAACACGGTACATTTTTTTTTTTAAAGTATCATTAAAAAAAACAAAAAAAAAAGCACATAATCATTCCAACATATACTACACTACAATTTACGATATTCTACATAATATACATAATATATTTTTGTTTGTAAATACATACATAATAAATTACACCTAGACTCAGGACATACAGATATGTTCATGCACAACTGAATCGAACCCACGATCTGCGGCGTGGTAGGTGGAATCTTAACCAAGTGGCCCGCCAAATGACTTTAGTATTTTACGCTTTGTTTTATTACGTTTATTATATATTATTCGGTTTGTTTGGGCCATTCATCCTCGAATCTGAATAATCTGAATCTGAAGAATCTGTAAAAAGATTGCTTTTATACAAAGTGCAATAACATATACCTGCTATGAGTTGGAAGCAAAGGAGGAGTATTCTAAATTTTTAAATTCAAAATGATGACTAAGATGAAACTTTCATTGCTTTTTCATTTGTTTTCTACATATTCCAGTGCTTTTTTTAGTTTACAATTTAGATACAGCAGCAGATTATTAAGCACAGATCTACGGATTTTTAAAAATGTGATTTGGCAACACTGTACTACGTATAGAAGTGCCAACGTAATAAAACAAACTGTACACTTGTCATTTTTTTGTCAAAGTGGGGCCGTAAGCGAAAGCCATATCAGCACGGATTTTGGACAATATTTTGGGCAAAATGGCTGATTCCGCTACGGAAATTCCTATAAACATTGAAGAAACTGTTAGAGAAACATTAAAAAATGTTACTGATAAACCCCCAACGAGTATCGAGGGTGTCGCGATCGCCTACTTGAGTCTTGTGATTATGGCTATTTTACCGATATTCTTTGGGTCTTTTAGGTCAGTGAAGTATCTGAAAGAGCAAAAGGTGAGTACGAGAACATTTCCATGTAGTTTTATGTTAATTTTATCACATGTTGTTTGATTGATACGAGCTCCAATAGGGATGTCACACGCACGTCTCCGTGGCATGTTCGGCTTACACGTAAATAAAGTTACTTGTTCACGAACATGTTACAACAAAATGAGTTACTTGTTTCTGGCAAATAATAAATTTTATAACATATGACTAAGTGGTTTAACAAATTGATTATAAATTCAGATTTTATTACTTTATCAACTTTCTTTTTCCTGCAATATATAGGAATTTTATCTTGTACTAGCTGTCCCCCGCGGTTTCACCCACATTTTTTTTTTTTCGTAAGATCTACAATATATTAGAAAACCTTAAAAATAATATAAATGAAATTGGTAAAGCTGTTCTCAAGTTAAGGCGTGATCAAGAGAAATAGGGATTCATTTTTAATTATATAGATAGTTGATTAATCCCTAGACTTGCGGTTAAAAAATAACAATTGATTTCAATTTTTTCTTCGCCTGAATGGATCATCAAACAGTCAAAGGATTAAGTGTATTTTTTCCTAATTTCATCTTTTTTTTCTCATTGCAACTCATTCAAACATTTCAATAACTATGATTATTGTATAATTCAAGTAAAATTTTCCTTATGAGGAATATTTATTTTATTAATATAAATAGCAAGTTTAATATAAAGTACAAAATTAGTACCTTTGAATGGTGAAAAATTATTACTTGATTGTTTAAATCACTATTCACTCGAAATAATATTCAAATGGTTTGTCAAGAATTTTAATTGATACTCATTATGATGCTAGGAGATTTGACTGCAGTTTGTGCATTAATTAAACCTAGAATATTATTTATTATTAAAAATGTGTCTGAACAGATACAGATATAGCAAACATAAGTAGTAAGAAATAGTGGGCAGAGCATAAAAATATCATCAAATTCAGTATTATTTGGCAACACACACACCCACACACTTATCCACACATACACAAACACACATTTTTCTTTAAAGTTTTTTTTTATTATTTTTGTATTCCTATTGTTTGTTTGGAACTTAATAGATGATGTATGTTACTCACACAGTTTTCAAACTTCTGCGAACACCATCCTTGATTGTTGAATTTATTGTACCTTTTTTGTTGTTCCAAATTTTTTTTTTGATATTTTGAATTTGCAACAATAGATGTCATATTAAAATTTAAATAAACATTAAACTATTATGATTATTGCAGTATAAAATGTTTATTTATGTAGTTACCAAGATCTCTTTGAATGAACCAAAAAAACCATTTACTTTACAATACATCACAGTAATGTAATTTTAATGTTTTTTTTTCATTAAGCTAAGATTACGTCATATTGAAAAGTACTTTGATAAAAAATAACTACACACAAAAACTACAAAACCACTTCTTAAAATAAACATTTCTAATTCTGAATGTGACAGGGATGTGAAAATCTCTGAAACAGTGAAAATAATCATCCCTAAATAAGCATTCAAAGTGGATAGTTCAACAGTAACAATATATTGTTTTTTATTCCCCCTCTCTTTTTCATTCCTAGTCATTATCAAAATAATATACCCTATCCCACTCCACAGTTAAGACAAATCTAATAACACCTCATGTTTAAATCCATCAAGCCATTTGGCTACAAAGAAGTAGACCTGAATACATACAAACCCTCCTTGGGGGTCAATTGCGTATAAATAATTTCTATTAAATATATTGTGCAGAACTACTGTATCAATCACACTTCGGCTGCGCCAAGCTAAACCTAAGCAGCTCGGGTTTCTCAAAAATTTTTGCACCATTCGATTCCTTATCTTAAGGCGCATGTTTCTACATTTAAAAAATGACAAAATCCTTAATACTTTCTACAGTATTTAAATAAACAATTTTCAAGTATCTCAAATGAAAAACAAAATTTAAGCCAAATGCAAGTAACTCGGCCTAAAAAAGTAAAATAATATTAACGTACTTAAAATATAATCCATACAGATAACCTATGCTGAAAACCAAATCAAAATATTGAGTAACTAACGAGATAATTAAAGTTCAAGTCGAAAATCGATTTTTCGCTCTCCTGTAAAATTTGCTAAAATGTAGTTACTTGAATTGAGCTTAGAGCATCCGATTTAACATGTTAACTTAAAAATAATGAAATATGTATAAATTCCTATGTAATTAAATTAATTTTACACCTGATTGCAGCAATAAACATGTTAAATATATTAATATTTTTACAGGAATCTGGTGAACGCACAGAGACCATGTCAAACAAGGATGCGCTGATGTTCCCTCTGATAGCATCATGCGCACTCTTCGGTCTCTATGTATTCTTCCAATTCTTCTCCAAGGAGTACATCAACCTACTTCTCACTGGATACTTCTTCTTCCTTGGAGTACTTGCACTGAGCCATCTACTTAGGTATGTGAATTTTAAACATTCAAATCAATTCATGGATGGACTAGACTTTATGCTAGTTGTTTGTCTATGTTTCTTACTTATTTCACACAAAAAAAAAAAAAATTCTAACATAGCTTTTTAATGCTTGAACCAATTTAGAATGTGGTAAAGTTAGGATCACTAAGTCAACCTGATGTTTTTACCAGTTTTTTTTTTTTGCTTAGTTTACCAAATGAGTATCCCAACACACAAATTATTTATGTAGTAATCTCAAGAAAGACTGGTCCGAATTTGAAAATTCTTTCAACCAATAGAAAGCTACACTATTCCCAAGTTACATAGATTATGCAGGTAAAATCGCAGGGTACTGTATTGTATCATTTTGGAACTGTCTATCTCTGACTAAAAGGCCCTCCTGAAGGCTGGATCTGCAGTTACTCCTGGGCTTAATATATAGGAAAATTACCTATATGAAGCTATTTTATTTTATAATTTATAATAAATCCACAGCACTTAACAATATTAAAATTAGTCATACAGTTGTTACATACTGCCAATTACGGGTTTACTTTTTATGGATTATACATGCATTCGCAGAGTGGAAGAGAGTGCGTATGTGTGTGAGTGAGCGTGTGGGAGTGTAGGAGTGAGTTTGTGCGTGAGTGGGGGTGTTTAGTTAGTTTCATTTATTAATCTCTCTTGCAGCCCAATAATATCGTTCATGGTCCCGGCTTCGGTTCCCAACGTGCCGTATCACATACATTTCACGCGCGGCGACCGCGACACGCGCACTGATATTATCAACTACAAGTTCACGTCCTATGACGTCATATGTCTGCTTATCTCCCTGTGCCTTGGCGGGTGGTACCTGCTTAAAAAGGTTTGATTACTATTTATCTTCTATAATATACTTACATAATAAAGCTGAAGTTGTATTTTGTGAACACGCTTCAGGAACTATCAGTCCGATTCGGAGATAGGAAACTGCATTGTCTCCAAGTGCTATATGCTACTTTTCATCCAGGGTACGCGGGTGAAACCGCGGGACACAGCTAGTTTTTAAACAACATATTCTATTTTTTTTATCTGACAAAGAAATCGATACGTCAATAAATTATTTCCAATATATTTAGAAAATTGGCATAAGTGTGTGCAATGCGATACTCGGTTAGCTCTCACTAGAATTAGGCCCGACATGCACCAATGTGAACAACTTTGCTTAGTAGGCGTTTGCTGTATAATGACGTCATATCAGACAAGCTCCCGTACGCAAAATACACTTTAAAATTTGCACAGTATAATATAGTGAAGAAGCTGTCTCCATAAACTTAACAAAACATCTCTTCCAGCACTGGATCGCCAACAACCTCTTCGGCATTGCGTTCGCTATCAACGGCGTGGAACTGCTCCATCTGAACAATGTGGTGACTGGATGCATCCTGCTATGCGGTCTCTTTTTGTACGACATCTTTTGGGTGTTCGGTACCAATGTCATGGTCACCGTTGCCAAGTCTTTTGAAGCTCCTATTAAACGTAAGTGAATCATCCTCTAAGTCTAGATTGTTTGATTTGAATTTTGACGGGTCTATTGGCGCAGATGGTTAAGATTCCATCTATCGCGCCGCAGGTCGTGTGTTCGATTCCCACACAGGACATACATTTGTGTGCATGAACATGTCTGTATGTCCTGAGTCTGGGTATAATTATGTATGTAAAGTATGTATTAACAAACAAAAAGTAGTATAATATATTATATCAGTTATCTGGTTTCCATAGTACAAGCTCTGCTTAGTTTGGGATCAGATGACCGTGTGTGAGGAAAGTCCCAGTATATTTATTATTATTATTTATTTATTATTAATTGATTTTCTTTATTAATTTATTAAAACACATTATTAATATTATGTAATGTAGAAAGAGATACATTTTATTAAATAACATCCTATTCATGATATTTTTAGTTTTCTAATTATTTCAACTATGGGCTAACAAAATTGCCTACTCTTTGGTACCTTTTAAGAGTATTATTTTTAATGATATTCACTTAGCAACTGCTTACTACAGGTATATGCCTACGGCGACGTGACGTATCAGAACTGTCTTGCTATACTCATGATACATTTTTAGTTATCTTTTGTCATTTGTAGTAATGAAACCACACCCATCCCGCACCGCTCCAATACCGCAGGAACTTATTCAGTTATACGCTATGCCTGTAAGTTATTGGGCACAAAGTAATAATCTGCCTGCCCTGTTCCCAATCATTTGTGGTCGGCGCAATATGTACGCTTCTTCCATTCGTCTCTTCTATCCGTCATATCAGCATCCACTCCTTTCTTACCCATGTCAACTTTCACACAATCCATCCATCTCTTTTTCAGTCTTCCTCTTCCCGTATATCCATCTACTTTCATATTCATAACTCTTTTAGTGACGTGATTTTCATTTCTCCTCATAACATGTCCATACTGTAGTACCCAACTGATAAGGCGCGTCGTGAATCTTCGTTCGCACAGAAAAGAAAGTATGGCCTCGAAAATTAACGGAAGAATGCTTAAAACTTACAATCAACCTTAGAACACTATAATCATAATATACGGCAGCTGTTAGTTCCGTCTCACTCGCAAGTCACGCCCTACCGCACGGCGCGCTAACATGGCGGCAGCTGCCGACCAATAGCGGTTTCCCGCGCTTTAAAAATGTATCCTGCGCAGGTACATCGGTAAGCCATATCAGTTGGGTATTACTGTACCTTCCCTCTCAACTTTTCAGTCACTTTCATACTAATCTCTATATCTAATCTCTTATGTTCATTGTAGTGGTATTCCCGCAAGACCTGCTGGTGAACGGTTTGAACGCGAGCAACTTCGCGATGTTGGGGCTGGGCGACATTGTGGTGCCCGGCATCTTTATCGCCCTGCTGCTGCGCTTCGACAAGAGCCTCAAACGGAACTCGGACTTCTATTTCAGGTAATATTTATACATATAAAACGTGTCATGAAAAGGGTATATACATAAGGGGTGAAGACTACATCAGGTACAGACAGTAAAAAAAAGTTTCAGCTCAAAATATATTACTAAAAATTAATACCAATTTTTTGGAACATCCAAGTCGAATTGGTATTTTAAAGTGAAGAGAAAGAAAACCAAAAGATTAAGGACTGTTTTATTAAACTTCAAAGTTATCTGCAAATAAAGAGAATATCGAGTTTTGAATTACTGCAGTCAAGTTATTAATGAAAGGTAAAAATAAAATAGGTCCCAAATGTGATCCCTGGGAGATACCTGATATAATCTTATATACCTAGATTCATTCACAAACTACGATTGCTGAAAATAGCTGAGAAACTAAGCAATTTTAATACATACAAGCTTAGCTTCATTACATTCAAAGCCATTTATTTAATTTAGGCCCTAGTAGGTATATAAAGGTCAAAACTACTGAAGTTTACCATTTCGTAAGTCAGCTAAAAGTCCATATTTTACCAAATTTTTTTTATATTTATTTCTTTGATTAATTAGTAAAACCTTTTGTTGATTACTTTTTTATGAAAAATCTGTCTATACCTGTTTTTTTTTGTATGGATGGACGGAATCTGGGAGCTTACTCGAATTTGATTTTGTTTTTGATTCGAATTCGTTTCTGATTTGAACTTGATCCAAAATCGTACTCCCGAGCAAATTCGAATTGTAAACAGAGATCGACTTACGTTGCTATTAAATTTAAGTAAATGTAAGCATATAAAGGTTCAAAGATTTGAGCATACTCTTCGGCCACCATTATGCTCTTCTATTCTCAAATGACGGCGCCTGATTAAACCTATATACATCGATTGGGCACAAACAAACAAACTAGGGTGTCTTATGACTCTCGAGCTATAAGCGATCGCGCTCGATTCGCTAGCTCGTGCGCCTCTTGGATAATCACTCTATTTACACAACCTACAATTGATTGTTGTAATCCAGGGCAACATTCTCTGCGTACATCCTGGGCTTGCTGGCGACGATCCTGGTGATGCACATGTTCAAGCACGCGCAGCCAGCTCTACTGTACTTAGTGCCAGCCTGTCTCGGGACGCCGCTCTCACTGGCGCTGCTCAGAGGGGACATGAACGCGCTCTTCAAGTGAGTACATCCTGCCTCTCCTACCTACTTACCTGGTGATGCACGTGTTCAAGCACGCGCAGCCAGCTCTACTGTACTTAGTGCCAGCCTGTCTCGGGACGCCGCTCTCACTGGCGCTGCTCAGAGGGGACATGAACGCGCTCTTCAAGTGAGTACATCCTGCCTCTCCTACCTACTTACCTGGTGATGCACGTGTTCAAGCACGCGCAGCCAGCTCTACTGTACTTAGTGCCAGCCTGTCTCGGGACGCCGCTCTCACTGGCGCTGCTCAGAGGGGACATGAACGCGCTCTTCAAGTGAGTACATCCTGCCTCTCCTACCTACTTACCTGGTGATGCACGTGTTCAAGCACGCGCAGCCAGCTCTACTGTACTTAGTGCCAGCCTGTCTCGGGACGCCGCTCTCACTGGCGCTGCTCAGAGGGGACATGAACGCGCTCTTCAAGTGAGTACATCCTGCCTCTCCTACCTACTTACCTGGTGATGCACGTGTTCAAGCACGCGCAGCCAGCTCTACTGTACTTAGTGCCAGCCTGTCTCGGGACGCCGCTCTCACTGGCGCTGCTCAGAGGGGACATGAACGCGCTCTTCAAGTGAGTACATCCTGCCTCTCCTACCTACTTACCTGGTGATGCACGTGTTCAAGCACGCGCAGCCAGCTCTACTGTACTTAGTGCCAGCCTGTCTCGGGACGCCGCTCTCACTGGCGCTGCTCAGAGGGGACATGAACGCGCTCTTCAAGTGAGTACATCCTGCCTCTCCTACCTACTTACCTGGTGATGCACGTGTTCAAGCACGCGCAGCCAGCTCTACTGTACTTAGTGCCAGCCTGTCTCGGGACGCCGCTCTCGCTGGCGCTGCTCAGAGGGGACATGAACGCGCTCTTCAAGTGAGTACATCCTGCCTCTCCTACCTACTTACCTGGTGATGCACGTGTTCAAGCACGCGCAGCCAGCTCTACTGTACTTAGTGCCAGCCTGTCTCGGGACGCCGCTCTCACTGGCGCTGCTCAGAGGGGACATGAACGCGCTCTTCAAGTGAGTACATCCTGCCTCTCCTACCTACTTACCTGGTGATGCACGTGTTCAAGCACGCGCAGCCAGCTCTACTGTACTTAGTGCCAGCCTGTCTCGGGACGCCGCTCTCGCTGGCGCTGCTCAGAGGGGACATGAACGCGCTCTTCAAGTGAGTACATACAGCCTCTCCTACCTACTTACCTGGGGGCCACCAATGGCCACCAGGGGGCTTACTCCCGAAACTGATTCGATTTCGATTTTGTTTTTGATTCGATTTCGTTTCTGATTTGAACTTGATCCAAAATCGTACTCCCGAACAAATTCGAATTGTAAACAGAGATCGACTTACGTTCGAGTGTTATCAGCGTCGTTAACTGTATCCGGCTCGTTACGTCATCATCAAGTGCTTATTTGTCTTTGGTGAAATTCTTTTATACGGTTGAATATTTTTGCTTTTTTGCCATTTTCTTACATAAAATACTATTTGCTATTGTTTTTAATACACATGTTAG
This sequence comes from Polyploca ridens, assembly GCA_951394255.1. NCBI lineage: Eukaryota > Metazoa > Arthropoda > Insecta > Lepidoptera > Drepanidae > Polyploca > Polyploca ridens. Next base: position 13,309,890 of record OX596261.1, read on the forward strand.
GTTAACAATTAAAAAATCATCATATTTCAATAATATTTTTGGTATAAGAGTGACCATATACAATACCTACGATACGAACAACGTGCGAATGGCGCGGTCGGTGTCAAATTTCAAAATGTTGATAGCTAACTTCAACTTTGTGCGCCTGCTTCTACAAGTACAATGTTTTGGTTAGTTTTAATATTTTGATAAACGTGTGTTAGATAAAAGTTTTAATTGAAGTGATTAATGGATTGATGATTTTAGTGTGTGTTTGTGAATAACGTGTACCTATATAATATTTCAGAGTGCATCTAAATAATTATTATAAAATACGCCAAATCATGGGCCAAGGTAAGAGCACCACAGAGAACACCTGAGATAACGTAAACACTTATGCAAACCGAATAGAGGTGTAGTGCATTGCCTTGTTTGTTTATAATATATCACTCCATTATTTGGCCATTTCCTAACTTATTCCTTGTCGTATGTATGTCCATTCGGTTCGCTTGTTCAAGAACATTGAAAAACATCGCAATGCGAGCCATAATAGCGACGAATTTTAAGTAATATAACAATAAATCAAACTCAACAATCTCACTCGAACCAAAGAAAGTAACTATTTTGCTATCGTGTAATTTGACGTTTAGTTTCGATCCTACGACTCGATACATAACTGTTATCGAGAGTGGAGAGTAAGGATTATTCGATCCCAATTCGATCCTAACGAATATTACGATCGTAGTTAGTTCCAATTAGAGCCACCGCACGATCGTGCGCTCGTGTTGAATTCAAGAGTACGGATAGGCATTAGTATCGAATGAAACTCGATTGATTCAGAACTCGAAGCTGTCGGGAGTAAGCCCCCAGGTCGGTTAACTAAAGCTGGCACGTTCAACACATTTACACGTTGCGCTTGTGTAGTGTTTGAATAAGCGCGTGGCGGTGCATGGAACTGCATTCGCATCATGAAAAGTCTGTCCGTCTCTTTCGCGCGCGGTTAAGCTTATGAGTATGAATGAGACATTGTTTCTCTTTTGCTACTGCTTATAAATATAGAGTGGTATTTTTTGCATTCGTCTATTAGAACTGACTGACTGATTAGAAGCAATAATGTAATAAAACATACTGTATCGTGAAATTACATAAGTGATACTGTGAATGTGCCAGATTTAGTTAGGTAACCGACCTGTAACACAAGTTAATAATTATTGTTTCAAGTGATAGTAGATGATGCACTATACCTGTTGCGTGTCTACCGCTATCGTTTACACTGTTGAGTTATCAGATATTTCTATGGAAATATTCATCTTCAGTTTAGGATCAGCCGTGTGTGAAGAATTACCACTGACCTCTATTATACAAGTACGCTGGACTGTATATTTCTTTCGAAATGACAGTTTATTTTTGTGCCAAATCAAAGCGCCCCTCTCGAGCGTCTCGGGTACTATTATTGACATTTGTTGCAAATGGCCGTCGTGTTGTTTATGTGCGTCTCTAAGGATTTACGCAAAAATCACGAATAAAACTACTTTGTGCACGTTTTAGTTATTTCGTGTTATATTTCGTGATGTTTAAATCTGTTTGGGTATGAGAGTTTGCGTATTTTGTAAAACTCACTATCAAAAATGCAGCGGGATAACCTGTCACAAGTAAGTGAATTTCATGGCTTTAAATTTGTTTAATTGCTTGTCTAAAGTTGTTATTACTATTTTGTTTTGAATAGTAAATGTTTTTATTAATATTTAGGTAAATAGGAACTCCATTTTCAATAAATATATAATGTAAACAAAGAAATAGGGCTGTAATGTTTCATATCGATAGTGGGTCGATACTTTTCTTGCGAGTTTAATGTTATTACAAAATTTGTGTAGTCAACCATCAGACTTGATAATCTAAAATATGTTTTTGGATAAAAGATTCGATGAGCGTTTTTTTTTATTACGCCCCGTTATATTTTATTGGGTTACGTATTGTTCACTGATACTTTTATCTAAAATTATTTAAAAAATGGGTACCTTTAAACAATAACTTAGCATCTTCAATTTTATTGTCATGGCATGCTATTATATATGTTATTTCTTTATCAGCATAGCGCTGTGCGTCTCGGCGACGTGACGACCAATACGCGAACGCTAGGTCGAAGATCCTTGACCAGATAAAAAGAGAAGTACCAGGACCAGTCTATCACCAGGAACTCATACGGACCTAAGAAAATTTCGACGAACTGCGCGAGTTAGCGCACACTTGACACACAATCAGGTGAACATATGAGGAATAAGGCACATCTAGCTCAAGATCAGCTCGACGCGAAGTCACATACTGTGGCGTTACGCCCCTTGAAGGGGGTCTGAGAAAGGGACACATATAATTTGTAGGGAGCCAGCAAAGTGCATGCGTCAAAGAGCTTGATAATCTCTTGTTTTGAAGTCGATTAAAAATAAATTAAAGTAATTCTTTGTGTTTTTTTTGTAGTACCTTTCTAAGTGATCTACAGGAACATTTAACGAATGAGTGTTTAATCCGTACCTAAGCCGGTGCCCAAGCCTCAATGCATGATATTTTTTTTTGTCATACTATTATAACATCCATACTTCCTTACTATAGTACAGTAGTAGGTACCCAATTAATATGGCTTACCGATGTACCTGCGCAGAAGATACATTTTCAAAGCGCGGGAAACGCTATTGGCCGACAGCTGCCGTCATGTTAGCTCGCGCCGTGCGGAGGGGCGTGACTTGCGAGTGAGACCGAACTAACAGCTGCAGTAACATAATACATGAACCTTATAGTAGTGATCTAAGGTTGATTGTAAGTTTTAAGTATTCTTTCGTTAATCTTCGGGGCCATACTTTTCTGTGCGAACGAAGATTCACGACGCGCCATATAAGTTGGGTAATACTGTATATACTTTTATTATAAATGCGAAAGTAACTCTTATTTGTTTGCTTGTTACCTAACTACGCATTCACACCTTAATCGCTGAACCAATCACCATAAATTGTGCATGCAGATAGTATCGAGAAGGACATAGGCTACTTTTTATCCCGGGAACACGGGTGAAACCGCGAGGGACAGCTAGTATACTATACATATAATAAACATTTTTAGGCAAAACTAACCATTTGTTCGCTGTTGGACTGATTCCTCCTAATTGCTTCTACAGACATAGCGCTTAACTGAGTTGGTTTCTGTGGTAGTGGAGCGGTGCGGAGGGTGTCTTCATTATGTCAAATGACAAAAGAGAATTAAAAATGTATCGTGTATAGCGAGACAGTAATTATGTCAAAATTCAAATATCACCCCCTCCCGCACCGCTCCACTACCACAGGAACCTACTCACTTATGCGCTAAGTATGCCTGTAATATTATTAATACGAAAGTAAGGGTTATTTATTTATTAGTTTAGGGACTACAATATCTAAAGATTACGCGGATGAAATCACAGTAACAAATTATGTCGATAAATAAAAAAGAAAAATCGTTTTTTATCGATATAGACCCTAAAATGTCTCGTCTCTACTATTAGTTCCGTGGACGCTCACGATTGCTATCAGCGCCAAAATGGCGAAAATCAAATGGGTTCAATAAAAGGTCGATGATATGCTGTCCAGCGTACTTGTATAATAGAGGTCAGTGAGAATGACCCAGGATATTTGTTTTGGTGAAGAACCCGCCTGGCTGGCTACCACCGTCAAGTTTAAACCAGTGTCCTCCAACAGCTGAACCCGAGAGACGGTTCGATCTTCTAAAATATGTGCGGTAAGCACGTACATCATTATTGACCATGGTTGAGTTATAGGCAAAACACAAGCCTATTGAAAAAAATACTTCTTCAATCGGTCCCTCATTTCTGAGGATTGTGGTCACTGGAGCCCCTTAAACTCCATCGATTCCAGTCCGAAATTGCTCTCACCACCTGGTAGAATTTAGATAATGAGGTGGCTTCTTTCTCTTGTCTTTGCTATTGCCAACATTGACCAGCTTTTCAAGGTTGCCATCCCCTTTTCAAAATACATTAATTATTTATTTTCTTCCACAGTTACGAAGACCAGCCGGCTGAAGTGGAAGCAGACAAATCGAAAAAGTCTGAATAAGCTCAAACCCGTCACTCCCAAGCACAAAGAATAGCACACCTTGTGTTAAGTACATACTTATTATTTTTCTAAATCACTCCACAAATGTGAGGGACCATGGCTATAGAACAATTGAAAGCCATTTTTAATTTGAGACTTAATTTATGCATTTTAAGGTTCATAATGTGTTGTCTAAGGATTGTCCATTTTAGAGAGCAACTGTTATTGACTTGTGAACACATGAGATGGAATGCATTTTTTTTTATATTGTAATTGACTCTTAAGATTGTCTATATTGATATCGAATCAAAATAATTGTGGCACATATTTTATGGACGGTGCCTAATTTTACTTCCTCATACGATCTTCCAATTGGGTTTTTAATGTAAAATTAGATTTTACGCAATGGTTGTTTGAAATTAAACGAAAAATATAATTTAAACTGGCAACACTGACCGGGTAATTGTTTATTTAGGGTTATCCAACCTGACTTGAAGTCGTAACGAACTGAATTCAAGTCAGTTTGTTACAAACTAAAAGAATTTTTGTATTATGTATTTATAATAAAAATATTTTTTCTCTGTTCAAAACTATGATAAGACTTTTTTTATTACATTTTTGTATATATTTTTCTCTTTTTTTAGAAAGCGAAATAAACTTTAGACTTTTAAGTTTATTGTATTTGTTGACTTTTTCTTGTATTCTATTTCTTTTTGTATTCATTTCAAAAGTTACCAACCGTTCAGTAAAGGAAGTAATCGCTGTTGTTAAATACACGTGAAAAATATTATATTTAAGTACAATATGAAATAAATTAATTAATACAAGAATTTTAATTATTAGTTCACCTTTACATATTTGGCATTAATAAATGAACTGTTTTACAAAAAACTTAAACCGTCTTCAAAGTACACTAAGAAGTAATCAAATCCTGATCTGATGACAATGAGACCAAACGGGAAGTGTACCCTTTCAAATAAAAAAAGATTTTTCCAAATCGGTTAATAAATGACAGAGTTATGAGATAACAAACATAAAAAAATACAATCGAATTGAGAACCTCCTCCTTATTTTAAGTCGGTTAAAAATTACAGGGTTATTCAATGTAGAACGTGTTTTATAACGTATCATATCCATATCTCCGTAATTTTTACGTATTTTGTCATTAATTAACAGCATTATTATTTTATTATACAACATTTTCTACGTTCGTATTTATATAATCAAAATTTATGCAGATATATTTTTATTTATAAACCCTAATCCTGTACATTCGATGATGTTCTGATCGCCATCGGGTCGCACAGTGAACTTCGTCTGAAATTAATAGTTTAAAAGATATATTTCTAATGGGTAGGCAGGTACACCCGGGGGGCTTAGCTAGTGATAAAATAAAATAAAAATCATTTAATCAAATAGACCTTCGCATGCACTTATGAAAAGTCTGACTCTAATACCGGTTCGGAAGATTGCATTTGCTGAGAAGAGCCGGCAATAAACTCTGCAATTACTCTTTTCAAAACAAGCTTAGATTCATTATTATATGGGGTGGATACGACAATAAATGAAACCACGTAAAGTACTCATGTATACGATCAACTTTTACTATGGGACCAACTTCGAAATCGCAAACAAAAATTACAGCTTTTCATACAAAAGGTACATGTCTCCTCGGCAAAAATGTATGGAAAGCTGTAATTTTATTTTGCGATTTCGAAGTTGGTGCCATAGTAAAAGTTAATCGTATTTATGAGTACTTTACGTGGTTAATTTATTGTCGTATCCACCCAGTGGCGTAACTATACCATCTGGGGCCCGTGGAAAATTCTTTTGATGGGGCCCTATCAGTAAAAATCGTCACGTTGTACTCAGTTTAAAATACTCAGGTATAATCATCGAAATAATAAAACTAAGGAAGCGTAATTGTGAACAAAATCAACGCGAAATTCGGCTCCACACTTCACTACATTGACAAAATATCTCTAGTATTCGAACGAAAGAACACACATGCAAATAAGCCAATTAGCTGCGCTTGCCTAACGCGTTGTATTCCGGCAAGCGCGATGATTGGTTCTCGGCGAGACAGATAATGCTAATTGGTTCGTACGCCTGCTGCAGTGCGAGATGCGTGGACGATGTTATGCATTGATTGTAAGAGGATAAAGTATCGTATATTTGCACTATGCATATAAGTTGTATTAATTAGTTGTAATTTAACTATACCACTCTATTATATTCATTTTAAAGTTTGTGATGTGCTTTTTGGATTCAAATATTTCTTTATGTGTTATAATTGTATGGATCTAAAATTAAGAAGTATTTTAATCAGTTTATGGTTTTTACATACGAATTATAGAGTGATGGGTCGCGTTAAGGTCAGCAGAGGGCGAACCACAAGCTCTTAAAACAATATTATTATAACCTTATTTGACTTTTGTTTTTCTTTGACATCCGACGTCAAAACGGGACAAAAGTCGAATAAGGTTATTTTCTTGAAAAAAAAACTAAAATGGCGGCTGGCACGCTATGCCACAAAGGTTCTATCCTCTTTATAATTATAGGTACTAGTGCATCACAGTTTAAGTGAAATATCAAAACGTGTTAAATAAATACGCATGTTGCGTTCATGTTGCATAACACTTCCCAGAGTCACAAGTATAGGATTTCAAAATGTTTATTTACTCACATATGAAAAGTGATTCCAGCATTCTTCATATCTGTATGGCTTCTACACCATTTAACAACACATGACGGCATATTTGCACAATGTAAACAACGCAAAACACAATAATAATCACAGTTCTAAGTCCCTCGCGACACGAACGCATCGACTCAATGATACCGGCGAACTGTCAGCGCGGTGCGTCTCTCTTTTTTGGCAACGCCCACCGCGGTTCAGTTTGCGTGGAATGATTTTTGAGCTCGAGTTACATTTCTTTAGTTTTATTATTTCGATGGGTATAATGTAAAAAAAAAAAAATTAAGCTCGCGGCCTCTTGGGCCCGGGCCCTCTTGGGTCGGGGGCCCGTGGCATTTTGCCAGCCCTGCCACCCTATTGTTACGCCACTGGATCCACCCCGTATATAGATAGAAGCATTATTATATTTACCTTGGCCATTAATTCAGCTATATGCATGGCCGTCTTGGTGTGTAGCGTTACATCACCGACTCGTATCGCCGACGGACCGTCAGCTAACGCCATGTATACTATCACTTGATCCTGACATGAAACAATACATTAGTATCAGTACAATAGGGATGTTGCCTGGGTAAAAATATAATAATTCTAATTAGTCCGTCAGTTAGATTATCAAAAAATATTGGACACGTATTTTTTCCTTTCTTCTTCTTATTTTTAAGTTTGGCAACCAAGCCCAAATTAGGGCTCATTTCTGCCAGTGTCGAGTTATATTATAGTTTCCCGTCACGATAAATCACTTTCACATATGGTCCACAGTCAGTCACCGTCCATAAAAGTTATGTTTTACTACAATGGTGGTCATTGTACTAAAACTCTTCACAGACTTTTTGAGACAACTTGAGAAGTTACGATACACATAATTCATTTCATTTCACTTCACTGGTGCACATGGATGATCTTTAGTGGGTAAAATACCACCGAAAATACACAATAAAACTCAAAATACACGAGTTTATGAAAATAAAAACGAAAACGCAACATCACTCTGCAAGTTCTCGCCAAAAAGTCCATTTTTTCCTTTACCAAATCATTAACAATTGACGAAGATAAAGCGCGACTAAGTTCGGGAGTGGGGGCTCGTGACGTCACTTGTTCCTAAAAAGTGTACGACACCGTGACGTCACGCGGAACTTCAACACACGATATCTTCGTATGTTTTTGTTTAATTGACAGAAGAAAAAATACGTGTCTAATATTTTTTGATAATGTAAATGACGGACTAATTAGTTTTTTTCAGGAAAGTAGCCTATTGTATGTTATTTAAAACATAATGAATTTTAGTTGCATAAAAGAAATATATACAAACATAAAACTTATACTCAATCCCTACTTTGTATATGCCTGTGTTTGACCACAATCTCACTATGGTAAGTGATGATATGGCCGAAGCTGGTAAGCAAACATAGCCTAGAAGGAACTGGCTCTCAAGTGCAGCTGTCGGAACACACCGATAGGTGCTTGCCGACAGATTTTTAACTTGAGTGTGATAGCCAGCCAGATGGGTACTACAAAGTACCCTACCACCGTTCTATAGTTTCCTCACGATGTTTTCCCTCACCGAAAACTCAAGCTCATTGTAGGATTCGAACCCGGGACCATCGTCTCAGTATCCGACCACTGAGCTATCATCGCAAAAACTGAGGAATCTTCATTCCGTCACTATACTGTCAAATCCTATTAGATCTTACCGAATTTAAATACATTATAAATAGTCACGAAAAGTTAATAAAAGTGTAAATATAAGTTTTTGTTAAAAAAATAATTTTTAATACATGCTTTTTTGGTGACTGTACTTTTTGTTACTGTACTTGCATTGTCTTCCAATATACTTAAGTCCACCAAATATCAAGACAATCCGACCACTGGAAGTGGGTGAAATTCGACTTGCAAGATTTCACCCGAACGAACAAACATACATGCATTGCAAGTTAAATAAAATCTTGTAAAAAGAATATTAGGTAACCTGTATATGATTATCGACACACGCGCCACTGAGCAGCACCGAGTTGAGTTCGTCAGCGGCTTGCCGGCCCACTAGTGCGGGTTCGAGTCCGCGCCGCCCCAGGCCCGACCCTCCTAGCACGCATCCTGACGATAACTCGCATACCAAACTGGAAATGTTATCAGTTTTTTATATTAAGTCGTTAAACAAACATACGGCCCGCCTGATGGTAAGCGGTTACCGTAACCATATAAACGCTTGCAACACACGGGGCATCAGTCACGCAGTACCGCCCCTTCCCTCCTCCCCAATGAGCTCTGGCGACCTTACTCACGCGCAGAAACATATCATTCAAGATATTTGACTGTGGTATGCTCTAAGGTAGAGGTTGAGGCCCCAGTGCCTGTAGACAAGATGGCTATCGACACCTTTGTATGGGATTGACATTTCAAGTCGAAATATAACGTGATTTTTAACAATCTCTTATGTCAAACCCAAAGGTTGATCGTTGAATAACGATGACGATAGTCGATAAACATTTCGTCTAGGTTGAACTGGTCGCCGAGCCAAATAAAGCTATTATCGGTGTTTTTTTGGCGGGAGCTTGCAGAGTAACGTTGGGTTTTCGTTTTTTTTTTTTCATAAATTAGTGTATTTTGAGTTTAATTGCATATTATCGGTGATACTGTAATAAAGATATAACTAGGTGGATAGACTCTAATAAAGATGTGCACGAAAGAAGTTTCTCTTTTTTTTTCGAATTGACAAGCTGGCCCAAAATTTACCCTCACCCGGTGACGAGTGAAGTGAAATTAATTATGTGTATCGTTTCTTTTCAAGTTGTCTCAAAAAGTCCGTGAAGAGTTTTAGTACAATAGCCACCATTGTAGTAAAACATGACTTTCATGGACGGTGACCAACTGAGATTTGACTATATGTGAAAGTGATTTATTATCTGGAAATTATAATATAACTCGACACTGGCAGAAATAAGATTTAATTTGAATTTGGTTGCCAAGCTTAAAAATAAGAAGAAAGCTATTATCTACCTCTTTTCAATCGTCGGTAACACGCAAGTGATACTCCCCTGGTGTTGTAAGCGTCTATAGGCTACGGTGACCGCTTACCATCAGGCGGGTCGTACGCTTGTTTTACACCTTAGTAATATTAAATAATCCTTACTAATATTATAAACGCGAAAGTTTGTATGTTCTCACCATGACTTGATGTTTGGATGTTTTTTACTCTTTCACACAAAAATACTAAACGGATTTGAATGAAATTTGGTACAGAGATAGAATATGTTCTGGATTAACACATAGGATACTTTTTATCCCGGGAAAACATACGATGCCTCGGGAATGCGGGTGAAACCGCGCGGGACAGCTAGTAATATACTGGGTGTTGTTTTGGTCGGCGACAAGCGACCCAGGAGCGGTAGTACAAAATATATATTCTCCAAAAATGGACTTAATTCCATTAAATACTGTAAATATGTTGAGAAATACCTTATTCAATTTGAAATAAAATTACTGCAAAGTATGGTTACTAGGCACGTGCACAGACTAGAGCTAGGCGCAAGCCGCCATCGCCCCACCCCTTTACTCCCTCGTACTCCCGTTGAGTATTATGTCTACACTTTAGCTTATTACATGATTTTCAAAATTTTAATTTTTTTATTTTTATTATTAAAAAAAAAGTATTTTTTTTATATTTTTTTAGCACCAGTATCATTTGTACTATCGACCCTGAGTCGCTCGTCGCTGACCAAAACAACGACCTGTATATCTTACGGGATTGTGATCAATGTCCTTGTGTTACTTACACGATACCATTGCAGTTATCTGGCGCATAATGTTGTTCTTCCTTATAACAGTCGATATTAACGTTGCAGTGTTGTTGCAACAACTGTCTAGCCCCATCTGCCATCTGATACGCGAGCTACAAGTCAAAATATTACAGTACAATAACAGGCAGTTCTGAATGTGACTTTAATACCGGTTCGGAAGGTTGCTTGTGCTAACTAGAACAGAGATCAAATATTAACCAATAGAATTGCAGCAAAACGAGACGTAAATTTCGTGCTACTCTATTGGCTAATTGATTGACAACGATGATCGGACTCGTGTATCGCTTTTCGTAATAGGCCCTCTGGTAATAAACTCAGCAAACTATTTTCTAAGGTTAAACGTTAGTACCGAGTACTGAGACGAGAAATTTGATCTTTTTCGAGTATTTATTGTTTTTTTACCTTCGTAGAACAATATGGATAGATATTTCAGTGATTGGCGACCACCTTCCGATTTGTTCTAGCAGTGCACTTTTGAGGCAGATTTCTTCAATGCTATACCACCACAAACCACCTTGGGCTACTTAGTCACTTCATCATCATCAGCTTATAATGTCCCACTGCTGAGCACAGGCCTCCATTCACAAATGAAGGTGAAAGGGAATGGACAATTCTCCACCACGCATGCCCACTGCGGATCGGTGGAGGTAGGCTAGTGGTCAACCTACTGTTGGAATTTTCCACGCCTAGGAGGCATCCAACTAGCTTAACGACTATCACAATTAAGTGATAACCGGGACCAACGGCTTTACGTGCCTTCCGAAGCACGGAAACGCTCGATTTGAAATACCACTAGGCGGTCACCCATCCAGGTACCGACCCCGACGGTGGTAGCTTAACATTGCCGATTGAATAAGAACGGCTAATCATGCTACACCAAGAGCGACTTACCATGGTGAGATCATGGTCAAACACTGGCCTATACATAGTAAACGAACCTTGACAGGCAAAGAGCCAGCAACGAAACTCCATCCGTATATCTTATCGACAGTTCCACGTTCCGTGAGGTTTATACTTTTGAACCGCTGCACCGGTGTTATATCTACTGTGACGCGACCACCGCCTTTAGGGAAGTAGCTGGAAAAGCGTTCAAGGTTGTTGCAATCGTCAATAGGCCTACGGGCTGATGGTAATCGGTACCTAACCGTTTACCATCAGCCCGTATGCTTATTTACAACCTAGCCTAGATTTCTGAGAAAGCCTATTTAGTCCGTTATTTAGGTATAGTCCCAAAAACTTATTATATGGCACGGTGAGAGAGTCGCTTTTTAACCAACTTATAAAAGGAGGAGGTTCTCAATTCGTTTTTAGGGATCCGTACCCGAAGGGTGCCAAACCGGACCCTATTCCTAAGACTCCGCTGTCCGTCAGTGAGCTGTATCTCATGAACGGTAATAGGTGAAAGGGGTTAGAACCTTTTTGGCATAGCTAGCCGCCGCCATTTTAGTTTTTTTTCAATGTCGCGGCGCACGATGAAACTGGTATATATGGGTAGAGGACACTTATACAAACAAAAAATGTTAATCAATATGGTGGCCTAAAGTGTCACGTTTCCGAGATATTTGGAGGTAAAGATCGCCATATGAGAATTACGACAATCATTAAAAATTAACTTATTACGTGTTTATATGCATTCGATTGTATTCAAATAATAGTTCCCAGGTTGATTTATCAATTTTTTAGTAGAGTTAAACTAGGACCACGAAAAACAATATTTTTAATTACTTAAACCATAGCATACCATTTTATTTATTTTCAACACACTCGCTCGTAAAGTAACATTTATTGCACCGCTTTTAGTATCTTAATGCAGCTTATTACCCATTTGTGCTTTTTACTTTACATTACCGCACAGTTTTATGAAGGTATAATCCCGATTATGATAAGTTTGTACCTCACTGCAAGTTATATGTGTAGACCAAGCATTCTTAATTTAAACGGGTAAAATAGTTTGACAGCTCACCGCTGTCAAAAAAACCTTGCGTGTCATATTTGTAAACGTTCTCATGGTGTTGATTTGAATATTATCAAAAAATCTACTTAAAAAATACAAGTCTGTTTTTTTCCTCGCATGTGTGTTGAAAAACGTCGTATGACACGCGTGTGCATTGATTTATCACACTCTCAGCTCACTTATTGCGTTCGCCTACAGCTCACGCGCTTAATACGCCTTGAGTATTAATAACCAACTTTGCACACATGAATCATAATGTACTATTACGTCGCTATTGCAATTTTGGCGCCCAGGGAGCATTACTTAGCAATCTTTAGTTCCAATTAACTTGATAACATGAGATTTTAGGACAAGTATTGTCATTTTTGTTTGTATAATAATGAAAACAAGTCACGTTCCGAGCTACTGTGACACCATTGTGTTTCATTGCGAATATAGCGATGCGATTTAGTAGGTAACCAATTAATGAATATTGTTTTTTCGTGCTATTTGTTTTGCTATATTCTAATAAAAAGTTTTATCAACCTGGGAACTATTATTTGAATACAATCTAATGTATATAAACACGTAATAAGTTCATTTTTAATGATTGTCGTTATTCGTACCCCTTTCTCTATCTGAAAGGGGTACGAACATTTTTGTATGGGAGCTGGCATAGCCACCCGCCGCCATTTTGATTTTTTTTCAATGTCGCGGCGCACGGTGTAAGTGGTATATTTGGGTAGAGGAAACTTATACAAACAAAAAATGTTAAGCAATATGGTGACCTAAAGTGTCACGTTTCCGAGATATTTGGAGTTAAAGATCACAATATGAGAATTACGACAATCATTAAAAATGAACTTATTACGTGTTTATATGCAATATATTGTATTCAAATAATAGTTCCCTGGTTGATTTAACTATTTATTAGAATATAGTAAACAAGGAGCACGAAAAAACCATATCCATTAATTGGTTACCTACTAAACCGCATCGCAATATTCGCAATGAAACACAATGTTGTCAAGTGGCTCGGATCGTAGTGGTTAACTTGTTTTCCATGTCGCCGTTATTAACCAAAAATGACAATACTTGTCTTAAAATAAAATAAAAGGTTTTTTTTACACTACTTAGGTAGCAAACAAACATACGGCCCGCCTGACTGTAAGCGAAGAAAGCTCCTTTGAGACCGTATAGTTTGATACTATTTTGGTTCCAATGTGTGAGGATGGACTCCCCGTCAATGGCGCGACTTGCGATGGTAGAAGGTAGCCGTAGGCATCAGGTTTAACAATTCTACAGAACACTGTCTGTTGTACAAGCCGTAGAACACACATAAGGAGGCAGTCTCCCCTCAGATTGAGGGGTCCTAAGCCGCTTCTGAGCTCGGGATCGTCGACGATTCTAATGGCACGTCGCTGAACCGAGTCTAAAGGCCCAAACTGGTATCCAGGTAACAGCAGTACTCCATATAAGGCCGGACTTGCGACTTGTAAAGTTGCAGCCTTTGCCGATGTGAAGTACTGCTTCGCTCTGTTGAGCACTTCGAGTTTTTTGGATGCTAACTTAACCTTGTCATCTAGACGGCATATTGACGTCATTAGAAATGTCGATGCCGAGGATCCCGATGCTTTCACTGATGTCCGTGTATAGTAAATGGAGGTTTCTTAGCGGTGAACGCGCAGACTTGGGTCTTAGTGGGGTTGAAATGGACTAGGTTTAGTCGGCCGTAATCGGGACACTAGTTAGTGAGTTCTCAATTTCAGACACAAGCCGTTCGCGGCTTTCCTCCACCACGAAACGAGGATATTTGCAATAATAATAATATTTCTTTTATTATAATATCATTGAAATCTTTATTATCAGGCTACTGTGGCCCATAGATAAATACCTTACAAACTAACATAAATATTATAGTAAAACATTTTTGTTAGTATAAAACACTTAAGCCTATGTTAGTTAACACTACTGCACTGCACTATGTCTTCGTACGATCATGTGGCACTTGTCCGCGGAAGCGACGGAACACCACGTTCTGCGGCCAAAAGTCCTCTTCCATGACGAGGTGCAGAAAATATGTTGATACTCGCACCACGAACGCCTTGAAGTTGACATTGCGGCTCGATTCCAACAGCTACACCCTCAGCGAGTACTCGATTCTTTGGCGAATGTACTCCACGATGTCCTCCGCCTTGGTGGCGTAGTGTAGACGAGAAATATACACCGGAGTGTTTGGCATGGCAGCACGCATGGTTTGCTTGGGCTCAACAGGAGCTGTGCCGCATCGGTTCTTATTCGTTTTCTGACGGTGCTTCCTGCTTTGCACTATCTCGAACCCATCATCACAAGCCCGCTTCGATTCCTTTTCAGGCATGGGCTTCGTAAAAGGTGCTGACGTAGTAGACACAGGCAGTGGGTCAGTGGGCCGGGCAGGTGGTGCGGCGCGGGGGATGCGCGTCCTCTGTACAATGAATGCCGTCAATAGACAGCATTTCATTGATATGCAGCAGGAACAGTGTTGGAGACAGTACAGACCCTTGCGGGACGCCAGTATTTATATGTCTCAGCTCTTATGCATCTGCTGGACAGAAAATTGGCGACCCATTTGGATAGTCCCTCGGGAAGCCCATATGCTGGTAACTTCGTTAGAAGACACCGGTGCCAGACCCGATCGTACGCCTTCGCCACCTTGACTCTCGATGGCAAGTGACCACTCGGCTGGTGACCTTCTAGTATATACATAGACACATCACAGCCAAGGGACTATGGCGAAAGCCATATTGTCGGTCACTCAACAAATCGTGATCCTCTAGGTATCTCAAGAGTTGCGTATTGATCACTCGCTACATGACATTGGAGAGAATGGGAGGTGATGGCAATAGGCCTGTAATTCGTCGGGTCTGACCTATCGCCCTTTTTGGCATTGTGTGCACGTAAGCAGTCTTCTACGAAGACGGGACTTTCATTTAGGTGGAAGTTTTATTAGGTCGGGCCAGCCGCGGGACCGGGTTTTTTTTATTTATTTACGACGCTATTGCAATTTTTGCGCCCAGGGAGCATTACTTAGCGATCTTTAGTTCCAATTAACTTGGTAACATAGATATTAGGACAAGTATTGTCATTTTTGTTTGTATAATAATGACAAGATGGAAAACAAGTCACGATCCGAGCTACTTTGACAACATTGTGGTTCATAGCGAATATTACGATGTTGTTTAGTAGGTAAGTAATTAAAAATATTGTTTTTCGTGCTCCTAGTTTTACTCTATTCAAAAAAATTGATAAATCAACCTGGGAACTATTATTTGAATACAATCGAATGCATATAAACACGTAATAAGTTAATTTTTTATGATTGTCATAATTCTCATATGGCGATCTTTACCTCCAAATATCTCGGAAACGTGACACTTTAGGCCACCATATTGATTAACATTTTTTGTTTGTATAAGTGTCCTCTACCCATATAAACCAGTTACATCGTGCGCCGCGACATTGAAAAAAAACTAAAATGGCGGCGGCTAGTTATGCCACAAAGGTTCTATCCCCTTTCCACAGAATATGTATTTCTATTGCCGCTATAACAACAATTAATGAAAATTAAATATAATTAAAAATTAAAGGGGGCGCCCATACAAGGGCCGACCTTATTGGGATTTTTTTATCCTATCAAAGTTGAGTTAGTTAATAGTGCACGGAACCCTCCGTGCGCGAGTCCATCTCGCACTTGGCCGGTTTTTTTTTTGTTTGGAAGGGTACACTTCTTGTTTGGTCCCATTGTCATCAGATCAGGATTTACTTCTTAGGGCGACTTGCACCAAATTTCGTTTAAATATGTCCTAAACAAATTTAACTAAATGCGTTTAAATCCTTAAATGTATTTAACATAATTCCATTTAGTGACTTCTTGCACGAAGCTGTTTGGAAGATCATTTAACTAAACGCGTTTATTGTGTCGTTATGTGAGTTCCCCTACGTGTCGATAGATGGCAGCAGTTTGGAACTAGTTAAAAAACTGTATTTTTGGGTATAACATTAGATAATAAATAACAATGGGGTCCTCAGGTAGAATCTTTATCTCGTTAATTAAGGACTGCTGCGTTTGCAGTTTGAAAAATTAAAAAAAATTACGAATGTTGAGACGGCCAAATTAGTTTATGTTGCATTTTTTCAGAGCCGTTGATCTTATTGCGTATTTATATGGGGAGCTGCAGCAAATATTGAGAATATTTTTATTAATACTTACAAAAAAGAGCAATTCGTGCAATTTGTAGTCCTCGTGAATCATTGAAGGAATTATTTATCTCATACAAAGAAAGTCAAGAGCTTATTATAAGGGTAAAATTATATTGAAGATTCCCTTTACCAATATGTATACTTATAAGCTCTATTATTTCTTCATCATCATCCGAATAAAAACCCCAAATATCCATTATTATAACAAATTCAAAACAATCCAACAAACAAACATCACCTCTAAAAAAAACGTCAACTTCTGTTGCAATATGGCGCTAAACGTATTTAGCGGGGTTAAATAGTGTCCACAGCGCGTTTAACTTTGACAGCTCGGTAAACGTATTTAGCGCCTTAAATATTTTGGTGCAAGAAGAATGTCTGATTTAAATCAAAAATTTTGATTAATTCCTACTTAAACACATTTAAGATGGATGGTGCAAGCGGCCCTTAGTGTACTTTAAGTCGGTTTAAGTTTTTTGTAAAACATTTTTTATCTCATTTGGTGGAGCAAACAATCAATAACGTAGTGTTTATATTCTCTTTGACAATGGCGATTGACATTTCAAAATGGCGTCGTTACTTCCTCTTTTGGCCACCGGGCCAGATAAGTTTGTGGACTTATACATTATCAAAAAATATTACACACGTAATTCTTTTGTCAATGAAACAAAAAAATGGTGAAAGATATGGTGTGTTCAAGTTCCGCGTGACTTCATGTTGTGGTACACTTTTTACTCAAAAGTGACGTCACGAGCCCCCACTCTCGAGCTTTGGCTCGCTTTATCTTTGTAAATTTTTAATGATTTGATAAAGCAAAAAACAGAACAGACGATGTGGTTAAAATCGCTGGACGCCGCTCGCGCTGGATGCAAGCGGCCCAAAACCGTTCGAAGTGGAAGTTAATGGGGTAGGCCTATCTTCAGCAGTGGGCATCCCTAGGCTGATATGATGAAAGCAAAAAATACGTGTCCAATATTTTTTGATAATCTAACTGACGGAATAATTAGTTCTTTTTTTTTATCGTCCCTATGATTTCGTTTTTATGATTTTCTTACCCCCTCCGATGCACTTCAAAGTCAAAGTCAGCTCCAAATGTCCTAAGGGCGGGGCGGAACACCTCGGTCATGTAGTCGATCTGCGGCGCCATGTCCGCGTTGGTGCCGCCCCTCAAGTCCAGCGAGACCGGCCCGTCCGCCACCAGCCCGCACGGCAGGGCCACTTGGAGCAGGAGACTTATTGACCTGGGTAACACCTAATTCATCATCATCTGCCTGCCCTGATGGCCTACTACGAAAAACGATACACGATAGTCCGGTCATCGTTGTCAATTAATTAGCCAATAGAATTGCATAGTAATTACGACTCGCCAGTTTTGCTGCAATTCTATTGGTTAATATCTGACAACGATGATCGGACTATCGAGTATCGTTTTTCATAGTAGGCCCTCTGTTCCCAATCAATTGTGGTCGCAATATGTACACTTCTTCAATTCGTCTCTTCTATCCGTCATACCAGCTTCCACTCCTTTCTTACCCATGTCATCTTTCACACAATCCATCCATCTCATTTTCGGTCTTCCTCTTCCTGTATATCCATCCTCTTTCATATTCAAGAACTTAATAAGTCTAAGCAAGTAGGAGTAGTAGATTCAAAATCATTTATTCAAATAGACTTTCGCAGGCACTTATGAAAAAACTGCCTCTAATACTCTAATACTGGTTCGGAAGGTTGCATTTGCTGAGAAGAGCCGGCAGTAAACTCAGCAATTACTCTTTTCAAAACAAGCTTAGATAACTTTGTGTTTCTGCGCGAGGGTAAGGTCGCCAAAGACTCATTGGGGAGGGGTGAAGTATCGGTACCGTGTGAGTGATTCCTCATGTCGTGTTACTTTTGTTTTGTGTTTGAGATTTATTTCCACAATTAGTTAGTAAAATAAATGACATTACCTACCCCGCAGTATGTGTGTCAGCAGTATAGCGACCTCCCCTGATCTTTCCTGGCGAGAACTCTATCTCCGTGGAACCTATAGTAGCGCCCTTTAGCTGGCCTTGGCACATCTCTGCTACTAGTTGTAAACCTGAAAATATCAGATAGCTAAAGAATACTGTTGGCTGTTTCAGAGCCACATGCAACCCAAGTGGTATGTGTGACACAGGACATATTATTTAGGTAGGTATTTTGAGAATAATTGCTGGTTCTTCTAAGTTGGCTAATTGCAGCTTGCTGTTGGATGCCGAGTTGAAGGTCCTGGGTTCGAAGCCTACAGTGAGCTTTAGCTTCCAGTGAAGGAAAACATCATGTGGAAACCATAGCACTGTGGTAGGGCCTTCTAGGCCCACATCATCACTTACCATGGTGAGATTGCAGTCAAACACAGGCCTATACAAAAAAGGCCTGTAGAAAAAAGACCTATGACCTAAACTGCATAAATGGCAAAGATTTTAATTTTGTTTATCTTTTATTATAATAAAACCATACTGAAATTGTGAACAAACTTTCCACCCACCACGTCGCAAATCGGGCGAACATGTCCTGAGTCTGGGTTTAATTATGTATATCCTAACTAATATTATAAATGCGAAAGTGAGTTTGTGTTTGTTTGTTACGCCTTCACGCCTCAACTACTCAATGGATCATCATGAAATTTGGCATGCAGATAGCCTACGGTATGGAGGACATAGGCTACTTTTTATCTCCGGAACGTGGGGGACAGCTAGTTGAATATGTATTTACAAACAAAAGAGTTGTATATGTATTATATCAGATGTCTGGTTTCCATAGTACAAGCTCTGCTTAGTTTGGGATCAGATAACTGTGTGGGAGGAATGTGCCAGGATTTTTATGAATTCTTAATACCTTTTAAATGTTGTGCAGCTAACCCTGGTTTGCTTCGACCAGCTCTTATTTTGGTAACTCTCACAGGTATACCCAATATTGCACTTAGTGAAATTGATATCCGTAGTATTTGACCACCCTGTAATTTTTTTTATAAATATGATTACCTATGGATTAACTAACAAAATTCAGCCCATCTTTGGCCTCTGAGAAAGTTTGGGAGTTTGTTTGTAAAACGACTGAACAGATTAAATAATAGAGTTGTGAGGCACTACTTCAGGGAATTCTTAGCATGAACAGGTAAGAGAACAATTTGGTAGAGTTTCAAGTCGCAGAGGATAAAACATCAAGGAAAACAAAATTTTGTATGAAAACGTTGAGTATCAACTTACACCTTCCAAAACACTTCCATCGATGTCCAAGTATTGAGACATTATTGTTAAATATAATTTTACAGGTGAATTAAATGCAGTCCAAAACAATGTTTCAAAAAGACCGATAAACCAAAGATCCCAAGTTCCAGTCGTAAATATTGTTTTTTTATGGTATTCCAGCACTACAGCAATGCAGCTCGCCAAACAGACGGAGCATGACAGACGTCACTTGACGTCAGTCAGACTGGCTGTCAAGCATTGCCCGTGCAATAATCTTGGATCCGTATCCAAGAATCTTCACAGATCACTTACCTATATATTATTAGGAAATATCTGGCGATTTTACCACAATGGTGGTCATTGTACTAAAACTCTTCACGGACTTTTTGAGACAACTTTAAAAGTCACGATGCACATAATTCATTTCATTTCATTTCACTGGTGCACATGGATTGATCTTTATTGGATAAAATACTACCGATAATTATGCAATAAAACTCAAAATACACGAATTTATGAAAATAAAAACGCAACGTCACTCTGAAAGTTCCCGCCAAAAAGTCCAATGAGGAGTAGATAACGGGACTACGGGATACTATCAGAAAATTCTGACGTGTCTGACTAGCCAGTATACTATTGTAGTCTTTGTGTCTGACTGACGTCCAAAAATGTATGAGCAAGCAGGCGTCAGACATTTCTTATAGAATACGGCCGGTCTAAATCTATTATAAAATTGTGTATACAATGAGGAGGTTTCTTATGATAACTCTATGCTCAAAATAACTATCAAACTGTTGATAATTCGAATTCGAACCAATTTGAACCAGTTTGCGATTTGACCATGCGTTAGCATCTCTACTAAGTCTGTGATTTGACCTGTACGTGGATTACGTAACTTTATTTCAATGAAATTCAGATTGAAATAACCTCTGAATCGGTAGAAATATTACAAAATCGGAAATGGTTCCATTTCTAATAAACCATTGTTTGTATTTGCAGTTATCAGAAAGTAAAAAAGTTATCAGAAAACCGCTCTATTGACCCGATTTCAATTCGAAAATGATTGAAATTTAGTTACGTAATCGCCCCACAGAGGATTTGACAGATAGATTAATTGCCTAGGTTAGGGTACCTACATTCCGAAATGGATAATATCGATCACAGCAATAATTTGCTGTTAAAAAGTTGTGTTGAAAAGTTAGATATCACGCTTATGACAGCTGAGAACTATCAACGTGCTATCAACAATTCGGAACGCCCGTTATCGCGCTCACAGTATTCAAAACAGAACATTTGAGAATTTAATTAAAATCTGAATCATCAATGCGCTAGGACTCCTTATATCTTTTATAAATTGACTCGCAAAAAGGAATATCTGCTTTTTGTATTATTTTTCTCTCATAAAATCATAAAATGTATCTTTGCCAAATAGAAAACCAAGAATCTTATTAGATTTTTGCCGTCACTTTTGACAGCGGTCACGGTGATATCAGTTTAGGGCATGGTAAGTGTCAGCGCAAGATGGCGCATGTCATGACTTCATCCATGACGTTTCACGGGACATCGTTATAAATCTATATCGACTAGACTTCCTGCTTCCTAGTTCGACCCATCCATGGTATAACCATCCTAGTTAGGATCCTAAAAATAGGACGGTGTAATAGTTACTTAAAGCTAGCAGTTGGCAACACTGCTGATCGTAGCGATGGGTAACTAGGCGAAATTTCAATAGCTTAGCTACCGGCTATTTGTGGTGTAAAAGTCAGCTGGCTAGTCTCCTATTTTGGCTATTTGGCTAGAACGACGGCGGCTTAGCTAGTTGAATAACGTTCAACTGCGATCCGAGTTCGATCCTCGCTGCTGCAACAAGTCTAGTCTAGATGATAATATAATAAATGAATGTAATGATTTTTTTTTTATATTTTATTGTATACTCTTTTGAAAAGAAACGACTTTCTCTCATAGGTCATACGTATTACTAATAAAAACATCGAAAATCAACAATAACGTCATCTTTATATATGGATATGAACTAAAAGCTTTCTCAGTACATAGACTCAGTCTTACGTTGTAGGCAAGTAAACCATAGATGTCACGCTGCTTCAGATGATTAAAACGATTTATTTAAACCCAATTATATAACAGACTAATTAAAATTAAATTTAAAATAAAAAAAAAAGGTTTGAAATCGTTTTTAATTCGAAAATTTGAAATAATAATAAAGACATGCACTCGAATTTTACACTTTCGGGACTCGCACTACTACTCAGTTTCGCAGTAAGCGTACGCACACACAAACAGCTACCGGCTACTCGGCTAGATTGGCTTTGGCTAGCCGGCCAGCTACCGGCTAGTGGTGGCTAGAATGGCTTAGGCTAGCCGGCCAGCTACCCGCTAGTGGTGGCTGGCTAGTGACCTGTGGCGGCTAGGCGGCTACCCGCTGTGTGTGACGTAAACTTCTCGTAATGAGGAGGATTTCTTATGATACCTCTATGGTCAAAATACCTGTCAAATCCATGGACGTAATATTACATCCATGGTCAAATCGTGCACTTAAGGTTCAAATTGGTTCGAATTTTCAACAGTTAGACAGGTAAGAAAACTCCTAATTCTTTCAAGCTAGCCAGTAGCCAGTAGCCATCCAGTAGCCAATAGCCAATTATCGTGTTGACAGTCATAACATAGCCATGGCTATTTTGTGAACAGCCGTGGCTTTTTGGCTAGTTATTAGAATAGCTACCCACCCAGCGTTGCCATTAGGGTACGCATTAGTACGCATTGCGTACTATTCCGTTAGGTAGCGTTCTCAGGTACTCTCTCGCCAATTTGCGTACTATTTTATGGCGAGTTTTCTTATGATACCTCTATGATCAAAATACCTGTCGAACTGTTGATAATTCGAACCAATTTGAACCTTAAGTAACACAATTTGACAGGTATTTTGACCATAGAGCTATCTTAAGAAAACTCCTCATTTTCAAGCCAAAAAAATCAAATTTTCAAAATCAAAATAAAAAAGTTTAATAATTAATTTCTGTAAAGCATGTTTCAGCACAAAATGAACACTAGCGCCCCAGTGTGTTTGTTTCTTTTGTATTCCACGTTTCGTCTTATGATTCATCATTCTGTGTTACTGTTTGTGGTTTCGCTGGTTTGTTTTTGTTATTTCGTGGTTCCTTCGGTTTAGGTGTACAAACAGCACTTACAAAATGCAATTAATAAACTTACTATATCTGAGAAATTACTGAAATTTTTTTTTTTTATTCACTGCGTACTCAAAAGTTAAGTTTCGTACTATTTTTAGGTGCTGTGCGTATTCTATCGTGAAGTCACTCTGGCAACGCTGTACCCACCTCTAGCTGATCGTTTGGATTCCTTGGCGGGAAATTGAAAAAAGCGCACGCGGAAAAATTTGAAATTACATTTTGTAATTTTTTTTTTATTGTGTAAAAGAATAAATTCACTTTTAATTAATACCAAAAAAATAAAATGGATGGGAATGAGGGGGGCGGGGACAACCCGCCCAACTCCTCCAAGCGGCTTCGGACTGATGAAGTGAATGATGATAGCGGTGGCGGTGAGCGTTCTGATGTACTTTATGTGCCTTATTTTAAACCTAATTATAAAAGACAGTATCCAGAAAACTCAAATAAAACAGAGTTTAAAGTTTTTGTTGAGCATATCAACCACAAAGATAGATTGGGCAACAAAAGTCCTATATATCTCAATCATATTTTCACGACGGATGTTAAAGGTGTGATGGCAATACAGCGATTGAATGCAAATAAAATAGCAGTAATGTTCAAACAACACAATACAGCAAACAACTTTTTAAATAACACTGCATTCTTAGAAAAGTACAACGTAAAGGCTTACATACCGGCTACCCAAATAGAAAAAACTGGCATCATAAGATTTGTCCCAGCAAATATCTCAAATAAGGACTTATACACTAAGTTGAGTTCCATTTACGAAATTATCTGTATACGACGATTCACAAAAAAAGTAGGACGGGACAGAGTTCCTCTGCAAACAGTCAGTATCACTTTCTTATCCAATATCTTACCTGACAATGTACAATATGATCTATTCTCATACAGGGTATTTGAATATATCCCACCGCTGCAACAATGTTACAAATGTATGAAATTTAATCACTCGGCTAAAATATGTAATGGCAAACAGAAGTGTTCGATCTGCTCTGGTGAACACTTTTACAAAGATTGTGATAAACCTAAAGAGATATGTTGCGCTAATTGCCAAGGCCCACACCTAGCAATAGCAAGAGAATGTCCCATTAAATTAAGAAAAATAGAAGAAAAGAAAAGTAAAATAACATACGCGAGTATCGCACAAACAAAGTCGATCGAATACCCTGCATTGCCATTGTCTAAGAGTCAACTTGTAAATCCCCCTGTAAATAATGTAAATATTCCAGTAAATACTGAAAAGAAAAATGTTAAAAAAAATGTTAATAACAAGCCTGCTGCACAGGCGCTGAACCCACAAGATCACCCTATGGACTTCATTGCCCAGGTTATAGCTAATAAAGAAGTACGAGCGGCCCTAGTAAAAACATTGGTAGAGATTGGTAATAAGTCTGATCCCACCCCAATTACTTCATTATTCATTGAAGAAATATTAGTTAAAAATTTATCCCCATAATGGATTTAAGTCCCCCTAAAACGTCCCAATTACGGATTGCGCAGTTTAACATCCAAAGTGCCAATAGTAAAAAGCCCTTATTAACTAAGTTTATGCTAGAACAAAATATTGATGTATGCTTGCTTAATGAAACTTGGTTTAAAGACCATCACAATTTTAGAATCCCCGGTTATAATCTCCATTCCAGAACATCTAAGAATCCTCACAATGGTGTAGCAATATTAATTAAACCAGAGACTAAATATAATATTTTAAACACAACATTCTATGAGGACATTCAAACTATAGCTATGTCAATATCTACCGAGCGTGGCAGTGTGACTATACTCTGCGTATATTGTCCTCCTTCCAGTGGGCACATAAGATTGCATAGACTGCGCAATATAATTCGAGACCTACCTAAACCTATTTTTATAAGTGGTGATTTTAATGCTCACCATATTGCATTTGGTTGCCTATCTACTAAGGGCCGCGGACAAGATTTATATGATGTTATAGATGAGTGTGATTTGTGCATCTTAAATGATGGCAGTTTCACTACAGTGAACCGTCCTAGAACCAACGCTTCAGCCATTGACGTCACCTTTGCTAGCGCATGCTTAGCACCGTTATGCGAGTGGTCTGTGCATGATGATTGTATGGGAAGTTACCATTATCCAACTATAACCGAAATATCCCTATCCATACAAAAATACCAAATTAACCCTCCCATTGATAAATTTTTGTACAAAAGAGCTGATTGGCGCCAATATAATGAACTTTCAAAAAATGCGTTTGGCGATTTTACAATTAATCAAGTAGACCCACTCTCTTCCTATACCGATTTTTGTATACGTCTTGAGTCCCTTATGCAAATAGTTGTTCCAAAGTTCACTAAGTCTGCCCACTTTGCTAGCAGACCTCCAGCACCTTGGTGGAATGAGGTTTGCGAACAAAGTGTAATAGCATCCTATAATGCTTTGAAACTGTACAGAAGTGATTCTACAATAGATAACTATATAAATTATAAGAGACTTGATGCATTAAAAAAGAGAACCATTTCTGAGCAGAAGTCAACTGGATGGAATGATTTGTGCAATACTTTTAATAGAACTACCCCTATAAGCAAAATATGGAACATGATTAAGATTTTTAAGGGTGTTAAGTCTAGCATTAGATCCCATAAAGATGAGTTCATACCTACCTTTTTAGATAAACTGTCTGATAATAGTGGTTTAAAAGAGACTAGTAACTTAATCAACTATTTTAACAGTAACAATAATAATAGCAATTCAAAATTTTTATTGGAACCATTTACATGGAATGAATTCACATCAAGTCTACAATCTAGGCGTAACTCAAGTCCAGGTCTAGATAACTTTCCATATATTGTAATTAAAGAACTCCATACATCTGTTCAGCACCTCTTTCTTGACATTCTTAATGCTTTATGGCTCAAACATCCCAATACTGAAGCCTGATAAATCTCCAGAACAGTCCAGTTCGTATCGTCCTATATCTTTGTCCTCATGTCTCGGTAAACTATTCGAAAATATGATTAAAGTCCGTCTGGACTGGTTTGTAGAGGCTAATGGTATCATCCCACATGTGCAGTATGGTTTCCGTCGTGGGCGTAGTTGCGCTGACAGCTTCATGTCACTCATCTCAGACCTGAAACGTGCAAATAATTTAAAATCACACACTGTTTGTGTATTTTTAGATGTCCAAGGAGCTTTTGATAATGTCGACCCAGGTATCTTGGTCAACATTATGTCTGATGTGGGTATACCTGGTCTACTATGTCAGTGGATCTATAATTATTTAAATGATAGAACCTTATATGTTAAGTATAATAACATCTTACATGGTCCTAGAAGTGCATCGAAAGGCACAATGCAAGGCGCCACTCTTTCACCATTACTATATAATTTGTACACATGTGAAATATGTAAATTTGTAAATACTAGTGAAGTAAATATATTGCAATTCGCAGATGACATTGTTTTGTATAGTAGCAGTCAGAACTTGCAAGTTGCTATAGATAATATGAATAGAGCATTAAATCAGTTGAGTCTATACTATAATGATAGATTACGTTTAAAGATCAATGCTACAAAAAGCAGTTTAATGATTTTTGGTGATGATGATCCATCTAGTGTTATTTCGTATTGTGGAGAATCTATAAACAGAGTACATTCAAAGAAATTCTTAGGAATCATCATAGACCAAAAACTGACTTTCGAAGAACATGTTCGGTATATTTCTAAAAATGCTTTAAGAGCTATTAACATAATAAGATGTCTGGCTGGAGTGTCATGGGGTGCTGACCCCAAAATATTGTCTATTCTATATAAAGCTATTGTGAGAAGTCATTTTGACTATAGTTCTTTGGCATATATGAATAGCTACCATGCCAAAAAATTAGATATCCTGCAGAATAAATCTCTGAGAATAATATCGGGTGCAATGTGCTCAACTCCCATAAGGGCCATGGAAGTAGAGACTAAAATTATGCCACTGATCTTGAGACGTCTCCTACTTGCCGAACGGTATTGCCTTAAACTACTGTACTCTGATAACATGCAAATTATTAACAAGATTATACCTTGTAGAATCAATGTGTCAGGTCCTTTAGCAACTGGTGAGAGCCTCCTTATTGGTAACTCCCCAATGTTGTATCACATTTTTCTGGAAATTGAAAACAACAGCTATAAACTCAAAAAACAGTGCCCTTGGCCCTGCTATTCTTCCCAGTTCAAAAGCATAATGCACCCAATTACAGTAATAGATTCAATTACAAATAATTCAGAGATGTTGCAATTTTTATCAGAAAATAATTACTACACTTTATATACAGATGGTAGTAAGGGTAAGGATTATGTGCGCTGTGCTGTGTATGATCCTCAAAAAAATTCTTCTCAGAGTTTTCTTTTGCAGAATGTTTGTACAATATTCACCGCAGAAGCCTATGCAGTATATCAGGCTCTTCTGCAAATTGGAAATGTAGATAATTGTAAATATTTTCTAATTGTAACAGATTCTTTAAGTTTTATAAGAGGATTGAGCTATTTAAAGATTCACTTTAAAACTAATTTCATTCTGTACATAATTAAAGAATTGTTATACAAATATTATCATACAGGGAAACTAATTTCATTTATGTGGGTGCCCTCTCATAGAGGAATCACTGGAAATGAAATGGCCGACAAAGCCGCTTACGGAGGAGTAAATGCACTCGATGTCTCCGATACTATGTATGTACCTATGACTGATTATTTGAGTAATGTAAGGCTAGCTATAAGTATGTTATGGGAGCAAATGTGGAAGAAAGACCAAGAAACGAAAGGACGGTGGTACGGTAGCATTCAAGAAAACTTACCAGTAAAGCCATGGTATGATAGCCTGCAAAGAGCCAGTCGTGATTTTATTACCACCATAAACCGACTACGTTATGGACATAATAAAGCACCATCACACCTAGCAAAGTTAAATATAATTCAAAGCAATGTCTGTACATTTTGCGGAGTTGAAGAAGGAACAGTGAACCACATTATATTCAGCTGTCAAAAGTTCCTTATTGACAGATTGGTACTCGCGAGTGAACTAAGTGAAGTGTGGCAAAATAATTATAGTGATTTTTCTTCCCGCCCGCCGCCGCTTAAAGAACTATTAAAAGACATTAAAACTTATAAACCAATATTTAAATACATTAAAAATACGGTGGTAAAATTATAAAACTGAAAATACAAAATCTGAAAAGTGGTTCCGGAATAATAAAGTCGTGGCTTAAAGGTCTTAGTAACCAGGCCATAAAATCCCAAAAAAAAAAAAAATAGCTGATCGTTTTGTTTTGTTGTTTGTTGGTGTGGGTGGCTGGAAGAATTTTGCGAAATCAAAAAATTCATTGGCTGATTGTTTGAATGATACTATCCAAAGAGTAATATCATCCATTGGGAATATCTCTACTTAGTTTGTGATGAAAATAGAGACTAGCCTCATGGGCTTTTCATTTTAATTGCTGGTGAAGCAACGGCATTAATTTGATGGCATTTTGATGTATAGTTATCCCACTAAAACGGGAGAATGCTAAGAAAACCTGGATTGCCTGTGGCCAACTGCAGCATCAAAATGGTATTTACTGTATCTTTCAAATAATTCATTCATCTATTCTTCCTCATTTTATATTCATTATTCTTTTAGTCACATGTCTTTCAAGGAATGCCCCTACCACAACAATTGGTTTACCTAGTATAGTTTACAGTAAGTACTGCAGCCAAAGAGGTATACTTAGTTTACTGCAGCACGGTACTGTAGTGCTACATTCGGTCAGAGAGTAGCCTTAAGGGTTTTCTTTTTATAAATAGCAGAAGCCAATAATTATATTAACCTATGGAACTGAGTTTGCCTGTTCAAAGCCAATTGTTAATTGTATAAATTGACCTCTGTGGGTAAAACTTTCCGAGACGGGATGCTGGTCTGGGCATTCATTTTTTTTTTACAGATATTAGATGATCTGAGGAGTCTTACAGCAACATCATTTCTTGAAGCAACCTCATAGTTTTTGAGAAATAAATTATTGAAGTTTGTTAATAAAATCTGTCATCAAACTCATCTCATTTGGCTGTATGGTAAAACTGTGAGGTTGCTTCAAGAAATGACTTCGTTGTAAGACTACTTAGATCATCTACTTACTATCTGTAAAAAAAAATATGCCCAGACCAGTGTCCCGTCTCAGAAAGTTTATCCCCTCTGTGTATTCTCTTTTTACCTTAAGGTGCATCCACACCATACCATAGTTAACATGGTAACACGTAATGTTGCACAGTGTTGCGCCAGTGTTGCTTCACAAAAGTTAACTGCATTGTGGATGCACCTTTACTTACCTTAATTTCTTATTTCCCAATTATTCTTTATGATGAAAAAAATGATTGAATGTATCAACCACTTACCTGCACATGATGATCCGCATCCGACTCCTTGGGGTACCCCGGCAGATGATGATGTATCGCTGGTTGCGTTCTTGGACTTGTTGACTCTTGTGTTGGCTTGATATTTATAGGTTTTGTAGTTTTATCGCGGTCTTCCATCCCCAGCCGGACAGCTCATCGCTCCCGGAGGTGGTGATATGTGAGGATGACAACGAGCAGCAGCAGCGACGGCAGCACCTTATCAACTTTGGACACTCGCAATGGGGCTTCAATAATTGGAACTGGAGTGTGACCAAGCAGGAATTAGGTTTGTATCATTGCATTTACAATGGGTAGTAACTACTAGCAGCCTTAATGTCATCACTCAGTATAACAGCACCACTCTGCCTCAGCAAGAACTTGCCATCCAAGATAATGTGCGATAAAGTAAATTTTATAAAGACGAGTTTTTTTTTTTTATCTATTTTATTATTTGGGATTTTGGTCCACACGGACATGTCAATCCCATCGTATCATGCACATAGTTTCTCAACAGTACACAATATAAAGAAATAAATAAATATAATAATTGTATTTTGTAAAAGAGTAAAGAGAGCGTCACTGGTGAAGGAGAGTTACCAGAGTACAGTCGAAGACAAAGATATGTATACACGTATCATTATAAAAAAGAAGTAATCATAAAAAGCTCCAATAATTTGTACTCATTCAAATGCTAACAAATATGTAAACAATATAGACAACATAAATATGTACCCGACACGATCATTAATATGTACACGTTAGATAAAGTAAAAATATGTATTCCCTGAAAGATGCATAAAATTGTTACCACTCAATGTGCCAAAAATATGTATACAACCATCTGAACAATGATGACACTGAAGATCACACAATATTCATTGATATATTATGTAGTACCTACATATACAGGGTGTTTTCTAGCCAGTGAGGGCAACTTCTGAACTACAGGTCTTAGAGAAAAACGCTAAAGGGAACCCCGAGCTAAATTTTGAAGAAAATAAAAATGCCAATAAAAAAAAAAAATTTTTTTTTTCTTTTTCTACTTCTACTTCACAATACGAACAAAATTATGTATGACAATCTTGGTCTGAAGTTGCTAGAAGTTATCAAAATTGACCTCAATTTTTTTGTCAGAATGCTAAGAGCCAATTCTTTATGGTTAAACATAGTGAGGTCCCTGCGAGATCTGCTCCACCTCGTCAAACTGTACGCAGCATAAAACCATGGTCAAGGAAAATATAAAATAATATTTTGGATAACTTCTAGCAACTTGAGAGCAAGATTGTCTTACATAATTTTGTTCATATTGTGACGAAGAAGCAGAATATCGAAAAAAAAATTTTTTTTTAAGAAATTCAATATCTTCCAAAATACAATTTTTTTTAAATAAATTTTAATGGCATTTTAATTTTCTTCAAAATTCAGCTCGGGGTTCCTTTCAGCATTTTTCTCTAAGACCTGTAGTTCAGAAGTTGCCAACACTAGCTAGAAATAAAAATTCGCCCTGTATATATCGCTGCACACATTATTAAATATTTACGTCTTGTGATGTCTTTAGAACAGGGCATGACGTCATTGGCGTGTCATTTGTTTCATAAATTACACTTTTAATTTGAACTAGCGACCCGCCCCGTCTTCGCACGGGTGCAATGTCGTGTGGTGTCGAGCGATCTGCGCGCCCGCGCCCGTCTCGGCCCGCCCCTTTACGGTATCGCGAATATTGTGTCTTACTAATTTTAAATCTGTGATAAAGAAAGAGCAAACTTTATCTCCATTAAATGTCCATCGTGACTAACTTACTAAATTACATAAGGATATTATATGGGTCAAAATAACTTCGAAATTATAACCCACAAAAAATATCTCAATCGCATAAAAATTGTTAGTGTGGGTTATCCATAGAATATAATTATAATAAGGTCCTTCTAAAGTCTTGGCGTATATTTTTAGAGATGGATGTATACATATATGTATAGGTCATTAGTAATAAAAAAAAATATTAGAAAAATAATCCGTACATTGAAAATACTACATTATTTATAAATTAATACTTGGTACTTACGTACAGTTCAACTTTGTTTATTTTTTTTCTCTTTAACCATCAGACTGGTAAAAAGTGGCAGCCATTTTAATTATTTAGTTACTGGTCCGATTGCTCTCAAAATGGATATCTGAGAGACCCTTGGGCCGCATAAGATGAATCTTTGCTCAAAATTTAAAATATTGTCCGCCATTTTGAATTATTTAGTTACTGGTCCGATTGCTCTCAAAATGTATATTTGAGGGACCCTTGGGCCACATAAAATGAACCTTTGCTCAAAATTTAAAAAAGGGGCCGCCATTTTGAATTATTTAGTTACTGGTCCGATTGCTCTCAAAATGGATATTTGAGAGACTATTGGGCCACATAACATGGATTCTTTGCAAAAAAATAAAAAAAGGGGCCGCCATTTTGAATTATTTAGTTACTGGTCCGATTGCTCTCAAAATGGATATCTGAGAGACCCTTGGGCCACATAACATGAATCTTTGCTCAAAATTTAAAATAGTGTCCGCCATTTTGAGAGACCCTTGTCTCAAATATCGATTTTGAGAGCAATCAGACCAGTATCTAAAAAGTTCAAGATGGCGGACACTTTTTGAAAATTTTGATAATAGATTCTTGTTTTGGGACCCCGAGGACTCTCAAATATTGATTTTGAGAGCAATCGGACCAGTATCTCAAAAGTCAAAAATGGCGAACACTTTTTCAAAAATTTTAGGATAGATTCTTGTTTTGTGACCCCGAAGACTCTCAAATATCGATTTTGAGAGCAATCAGACCAGTATCTATAAAGATCAAGATGGCGGACACTTTTTGAAAATTTTGATAATAGATTCTTGTTTTGTGACCCCGAAGACTCTTAAATATCGATTTTGAGAGCAATCAGACCAGTATCTAAAAAGTTCAAGATGGCGGACACTTTTTGAAAATTTTGATAATAGATTCTTGTTTTGTGACCCCGAGGACTCTCAAATATCGATTTTGAGAGCAATCAGACCAGTATCTAAAAAGTTCAACATGGCGGACACTTTTTGAAAATTCTGTGGAAAGATTCTTGTTTTGTAACCCCGAGGACACTCAAATACCGATTTTGAGAGAAATCGGACCAGTATCTAAAAAGTTCAAAATGGTGGACACTTTTTCAAAATTTTGATAATAGATTCTTGTTTTGGGACCCCGAGGACTCTCAAATATCGATTTTGAGAGCAATCAGACCAGTATCTAAAAAGTTCAACATGGCGGACACTTTTTGAAAATTCTGTGGAAAGATTCTTGTTTTGTAACCTCGAGGACTCTCAAATATCGATTTTGAGAGCAATCAGACCAGTATCTAAAAAGTTCAACATGGCGGACACTTTTTGAAAATTCTGTGGAAAGATTCTTGTTTTGTAACCCCGAGGACACTCAAATACCGATTTTGAGAGAAATCGGACCAGTATCTAAAAAGTTCAAAATGGTGGACACTTTTTCAAAATTTTGAGAATAGATTCTTGTTTTGTGACCCCGAGGACTCTCAAATATCGATTTTGAGAGCAATCCGACCAGTATCTAAAAAGTTCAACATGGCGGACACTTTTTCAAAATTCTGTGGAAAGATTCTTGTTTTGTAACCCCGAGGACACTCAAATACCGATTTTGAGAGAAATCGGACCAGTATCTAAAAAGTTCAAGATGGCGGACACTTTTTCAAAATTTTGAGAATAGATTCTTGTTTTGTGACCCCGAGGACTCTCAAATATCGATTTTGAGAGCAATCCGACCAGTATCTAAAAAGTTCAACATGGCGGACACTTTTTCAAAATTCTGAGAAAAGATTCTTGTTTTGTGACCCCGAGGACACTGAAATACCGATTTTGAGAGAAATCGGACCAATATCTAAAAAGTTCAATATGGCCGACACTTTTTCAAACTTTTTAGAATAGATTCTTGTTTTGTGACCCCGAGGACTCTTAAATATCGATTTTAAGAGCAATCGGACCAGTATCTCAAAAGTCCAAAATGGCGAACACTTTTTCAAAATTCTGAGAAAAGATACTTGTATTTCGACCCCGAGGACTCTCAAATATCAATTTTGAGAGCAATCGGACCAGTATCTAAAAAGTTCAACTGCACTATGGAGTTCCAGTGCTTACCGTTCTTCTCCATCATCAGACCCTGAAAACCATATAAGGTCAAAGTTCATTTCACGAAAACTCCAACAACCCCAAACACGGCTAGGATACGTTGTTCCGCTATAGAGTTCTAGTGCCCACCCTCCTACTCCATCATCAGACCCTGAAAACCATATATGGTCAAAGTTCATCTCACGACTATTCCAACAACCACAAACATGGCTAGGTTATGTTCCTCCTCAATGGAGTTCCAGTGTCCACCCTCCTACTCCATCATCAGACCCTGAGAAACATATATGGTCAAAGTTCATCTCACGACAATTCCAATAACCCTAAACGTGGCTGGGATACGTTGCTCCGTTATGGAGTTCCAGTGTCCACCCTCCTACTCCATCATCAGACTCTGAAAACCATATATGGCCAAAGTTCATCTCACGACAATTCTAACAATCCCAAACACGGCTACGGCTTATCTACTAATTCAAAATATTTGAAATATTAATCATGAATAAATATGTCACGACGAATTGTTGAAATTGCTCAGTGAGTGCCCTGTTACAGGGAGCGACAATAACTTTACCTTTCTCAACGACTTGATCACATCATGCGGTAGGCGACGTTGCCAGCCAGCTTGCGCACGAGCTGACAACATCGCGAGCGCGAAACTACCAACGTGTCCGAACACAAAATTATTGATTTTTTTAAAAACTTTTTTCAAATACCTACCGTTTTTCAATTATTTCCATGAAGGCCTTGACTTCAATGAGTTTACATATTTTTGACTATAATGATGAATACATATTTATGGTATTTTGATTGTTCACAAATTAATGATTTGATACATGGATATATATTATTGAACTTGTTGTTTACATACATAATTGTCCAATAGTGTTTACTTATTTTTGAACTTTTGTATGTTCCCATATCTATGATAATGTGAACGGCTACTTTTTATGAGGCTTGGTGGTGTATACTTATTTTTGTCCTCGACTGTACAATGTTTTTTCGAGAGTTCTGTTTTTGTGTTTGACAAAATAGCCTGAATTATACCTACATCATCTAATGCGTTTAATTTATAATCCTTCATCAATGATTCTCCCTCATCTTTGTTCTTGACACAATCCATCAGCAAATGTTGTACATCCTCAATTCTATCACACATAAGGCAGTTAGGTGATTCAGCTTTTCTCATTAAGAATGCAAACTTAGCCGATGGATATATAATGACAAGATGAAATAGCTGTTGCATGCTGCGAAGCAAACCGTCAACTATTTTATGGAGTGGTGCTGTCATTGTGAGTTTAACCTTTAAACCATTGGTTTGCGTATGGGATGCACATACTATAACTACAAATGAGATGAACAAAATACATTTTCAGGAACTCCCAGTCAACTGATTCAGATCTGTCATAGACTTAGTAATAGGGCCTCGTTCATTGGGCACTCTTTGGATACCGAACCTTTAAAATGGACTAATTACATGGTTATTGCCATCCATCCAGCTTCCATAGAAGAATGAATAATTTTTTTTAACTCCATTTTCTTTGCAATCTGTCTCACAAAGGACATTCAGTAATATGTGTGAAATTATCGTAGGTAGGTCATGTAGGGTATGCAACCATCAAAGCATCCCTTTATTGAAATCCTTCCAATGTGGTTAAAGAAGGTCTTGGGGCTTTTTCCTTTTTAGTCTACTAATCACATTGGTCTGTGACATTAATTTCTGAGCTTCTTCATTTGGGTGGCAGTCCATTCTTTCTTTGTAGCTAAGAAGAATGGTTGATCACCAAAAAAAGTTTGTTTTATTATAATTTCCAGATTTCGTGGATTTCTCAAACGGCAAGTACTGCGCAGGAGTGGTGGCATTCGTCTCTGTGACAGTGAAGAGTTTCGACATCCACCGTGAGAACATCGGCTATGCCACCTCCGTTGCCACTAACAAGGGACTTGCCATTTATAAGTCTAGGAAGGTATATGATTAATGTATTAATGATTATTACCATGCGCCTGCAGGCTAGGTGTTTATACAGAATATGAACCCAGCCACTCCATCTTAAGGAATTTACAGAATGACCTATAAAATATACTTACTGTAAGACCTTGGAGTTTTCATTACTTCCAATCTAAAATGGGATACCCATATAGTAAAAATTACGAAAAAACAAACAACATTCTCTATATAATACGTAAAGCATTCTCGAACATAGATAAATATGGAGTCCGTATTTTAAAAAGGATATTGAATTACTCGAAAGAGTACAGCGAAGAGCTACCAAGATGATTCCTAGCCTCAAAAATCTCTCTTATGAATGCCGGCTTGAAGAGCTAGGATTAACTACTTTAGAAAAACGTAGGCAAAGAGGTGACTTAATAGAGACCTACAAGATATTAAGCAACTATTATAATGTACCTAACTTGGCTACTGCATTGTACAATAATACAAACCTGAGAGGGCACGCGCTGAAAATGGTAAGGCATACCTGTACAAGCAATCCCAAAAAACACTTTTTGCCAAACCATGCAGTGTGTGCATGGAACAAACTACCAGAGTCAGTGATCAGTGCTCCTTCAGTGAACAGTTTCAAAAATAGACTCGATAATTACATTAGAACAAGTTCACCGAAGTGATATACACGCATCAGCTTTAAGCTGCATAGTGTATTAACAATAATAATAATAATAACTGTTTATAGGCCAGAATGGGCCCAAGTTTGTGCCGGATTTCTGGCCGAAGCCGAAGGTTGCTATTTGTAGCAAGTGCTGAAATTAAATTAAACTAGT
>OX596261.1:13346549-13400801 GCA_951394255.1 Polyploca ridens
ACGTAATTAATTCAGATTTCTTGCAATCTGCATGCAGCCTAGTCCAGCTACCTCTTTGAGGCTCGGGTCGTCTCACGTTACGCTGGGCAAGATGTGCTCTTCTATCGGCTTGCGTTTGTAGCAAATCGTTGAAGTTAACACATTTATAGAAAAAATTGCCAACAAATGTAACCTTGTGGAGTTTCTTTCTGGATTTTTTTTCAGTTTGAGGCTCAGTTCCGAACCGGTGGTAACTTCTGTAACTTCGACCTTCGTAAGAACCGAAATGCTGGTGGTTTAGCTAAGTTAGAATTGTAATTTGATAGATCCATACCATCATAGTCTCATAGAGCGCGGCGATGCACGGGTGCCGCAGCTTGGCCATCACCCTTGGTTCGCGATGCAGGTTGCGTCGCGCATATTCCTCTTTTATGCATGTCAAATCGATTATCTTAATTGCAACCTGAAATATTGTGGACCACCCCTTCATTATAAACACTGTATAAAAGATGTACAATTATATATGTACAAAAATAATACAAGATTTTTTTATACCACTAAGTTGGCAAACAAGCATACGGCCCGCCTGATGGTAAGCAGTTACCGTAGCCTATGGATGCTTGCAACACCAGGAGTATCACTCGCGCGTTACCGACCCTGCAGAAATCTCTTCACATCCTTTTTGAAGAACCCCATGCTGTACTCCATTGGGAGAACCACGGCTTGGAGCTCATTCCACAGTCCGAGCGTAAAGAAGGAAGAAAACTCCTTTTAGCCCGCACAGTTCGAAACAAATCTGGCTTCATTGTATGAGGATGGACTCCCCGTCGACGGCGAGAGTTGCGATGGTGGATTCTTTAGAACATTCTCCGTTGTACAAGCGGTAGAACACACATAAGAAGGAAGCAAAGTCTCTCCTCAGACTGAGGGGCTCTAAACCGCTTGCGAGCTCGTTAAGTGATTGGAACTTGGTCGGTAACTTTACATACATATAACTGATCTTACCTTTTTACCAATAATTCTATGTGTGGCCTCCTCAACTCTGGCAAAGTGCCCCTTGCCGAGCACTTTGCCGGTCATCAGATAATTCCCTACACTGTACACTTGATTCTTGTGACGCGTCATATTGGCCGTCTTCATGGTAAACTTGACTCACTAATTTCGGTGCATAATAACTGTTATTGAATATATATTTTTCTAGCATTAAATGTTTTTCTCCCTCGATTTTATTGTTGTGTCTTTGTAAACGTCATAACAATGTTTGGTTACCGTCATTTGTTTGCACTTTGTAATTAGAACGCGCTAGAAGTGACATTATCGTGAACTATTTTTAACGGTCGCTTGTCACAAGGGCGTTTTAAATAGTTTTCTCTGTGAGTTTTCTATTCGGATCGAACCTGCTCGTTAAAAAGTTGCACAAAACTAAATTGATACTTAGATACCTCAATTCAAGCCGCACGAAGTGATGAAGGTCGTGGTTATAATGAACCTTCGGTGAAGGAAACATCGTGAGGAAACGTATTAATTGGGCTTTGCTCAGGTGCTTAACAGGTAGACAAAGTATTCGTTTATTTTTTAACCACTTTTTTTGATTGATTCACCAATAAACTGAATGCTAGATTCGCCGGGTTTGCCTCTGACCATCGCGAGTTCTGGCATCGAGATACCTTCTCCACTAGACGCACCACTTGAGATGGTCAATGTTGAGGAAGTCAGAGCTTAAAGGAGGTGTTCCGTTTTATCACAGAAACATGCCCTGTCATCCATCTTCAATATCTGTCGCTAATTTGTCAAAATATTTAGCCAAATATCAGATATTGTGGGCCAATGGTTCAAAAGTTTTAGATATGTGCCCATTATGGATTCAGCCGACTAGCTGATTGTAAAGAGGCCGACCAGTCGGCCATGGTGATCAAGACCGACATCCAACCCTTGGATGTCGGTCCTCAATTAGGGTGTAAATGTAAGGAACCCTACATACATTTTATTGAGAAATACATTATTAAGCCGGATAGTCGGCGCTCTTTGCCGAATAGTCGCCAACTACGATAGTGGCCGGATAATCGACTTTATCGACTAATGGGCACATCTCTAAAAAAGTTTTTTATTATAAATAAGACTTAAGTTTGGCCACTGACTCGCCCATAAAGGACGATGACGAAGCCTAAGATGGAGCACGCTTACCTAGCTGAAACCTATTCACTCTGGCCTTGATAGACCCTAGATTGTAAGAGTACTCCCTTGCTGTCTGCATTATAAATGAGGATGCGAATCGCTGTCCGTATTTTCGGTATATCAACAATCAACAACTTAATTTTTAAGAGTTACCAGGCCCGTCTTGGCAGGGCTACCTCTGTATCTCAAGAACTAGATACTTAATCTAAAGCGGTCTGCGTTTGTGATCAGCCCTGGTTCAAAAAGAAGGGACAGGACGGCTTCTGACGGTCAAACTACACGAGTAGGTACCCTGTGAAACTACACTCAGAATGTGAAGCCCTTTTTATGAATGGAAAGTTTGTAAGAGAAATGCATAGAACACTAATTAAAAATAGTTTGTAATAGGTAAGGTGGACCATACCTATTACCACAGACTACGTCGGACATTTTCTCGCTAACAAAAAACTGTGTCTATGAGAGTCGGCCACCTTTCACGCACACATTAGTTGGCTATTCCGCGGGAAACGAGACTGTCACCGTTTACCCGCGCTCGACTAATGTGTGCGTGCCGGCTTGTACGTACAGCCTGGTGGCCGACTTGACTGACAGTTTTTTATAAGCGAGAATATATCCGATTTTTTAAACATTACATATTACATACTGATTTGGTTATGTCTGACTGAATCAGGTGCCAAAATAATTGAATATTTATAAAGCAAAATAGCCGGACTGGTTACTGTGTAGTGGTAGTTCCTGGGATTACACACACATATAATTGCAGCTTATAATTATAGATACAAATTAAAAACGAAAATAAAATTAGTTATTTTTATTTGTGTGTAATTCACGTCTACTTATTCCGTAATTCCCTAACTATAAAAAGGTTGAAAAAATAACAACAAAATATAACATTCACAGCATTACCGATTTTCAACTTTTTATTACTATATAAAAGTTGATATCAATTAACAATTGATAATTATTGTACACTTTTCATTAATACAAAACAAAATACTGGCAATGTGACATATATTTTTGGAAGTTCACACACATAACTTTTGGAGAAAACTAAGGATCTTCTAAAGATAAGCCAACGAGACGAGATAAAGAATGTACACAAACTTAATTTTTTTAGTAAAATTTTTGTTGACAGTTGCTTTGCTGGCCGCTTTCCTGTACCACGAATCGCACAACGACAGCTGTCGTCGACCAACTGATGTCATTATTGCATGCGAGAGATAATGATCGCTCGCTATCGTGCTAACTCAGTAAAGGTCGGTTGTTTACATATTTTATCTCCTCTTACATGGCTTAACTTTAAGCTTTTTTATGTTATGCAAAACTTAATCTTTACAATTTTGTAACAATAAAAATACATTTGGCACTTATTTTTAGGAATGCTGAAAATTCTGGTGTTATCTTGGTTACCTCTAAACCTCGACCAGAAAAATATTATACTTTTCGTAATTCTCGAACCATATTTTTCTGTTGCGGTTTAAACAAGATAATCTAAACCTTAAATTGTTATAAAATAAGGTTCATAATAGCACAAAAATTTACACTTCAAAAATTTACCGTGAATACACTAGTTTGGGACATTATTTCATAAGTTCATTGTAATTTTGAAATTCATTTTTTCAATTTTTGCGTTTTATTAATATTACACCTATTATTGAGATTACATGCTTTTAACCACTATGTGAGTTGTTTTAACAAGTTAACAGTCCTTTATAGTATAATACAAGAAATAACCAAGCAGTATAATAAAGATTAAAAATAAATAAGTTATAAAATATTTTGTCTCTCTTTCAACTGATCAATTTCCAACGCAAGTTTCCTATTTGTTTCAACTAAAGCAGTCTGGTTATGAATTAAATTCTCAACTTGCCCGCTCAACCCAGCCAATTGCTTCTCTAAATATAGCTTTTGCTTCGTAAGTGCCATCATTACGTGTAAGAAATAGTTTCTATTGTCATCGGCAACATCAGTAAGCGTCAGTTTTATAAAATCTTTGAGTTCCTCCACAGCTTTGCTTTCCAAATTCGTAGCACTGTGTAGGGTAGGAATAGATTGCTTGAAATTCAATATATCAATATTCGATCCTCTACTACTCTCTGGAACCCCATTTGTAGTCAATGGTGATTGAAAAACAAGATTTTCAGCAGTCCTATTTATGGGTGTTGATACTTTACTAATATTTTTTTCTGCATCTAACTGACGGTATCTCATTTCGTCTCTTTCAGTTCTCCTTTCATATTCAATACTTTTATTTCCATCATCATCAAGTTCATTTTGCGTTTTATCAAGACCCATCATAACGAGAAATGAATCCGCTTTACTATCCCCAGCAGGTGATTCAAGACTAATTTTCGGTGGTGTTTCCGAGATAAAGAACATATCAGAATTCCTATTTCGGACTGGTGAGTTTGTATTGCGATTAGTGATGTTTATTTCGGTGTCTTCTCTGAGACTGGTATCAGCTGAAAATAGTTTTTTTCTAACAGGTTGGAAGGCAACTCTTCGAACTTCTTCCTCGTGACCTTTGAGAACTTTGAAGGGGCTCGACAGATCCTTCAAATCATAAATGAGAACTAAACCATTTTTAGTTCCCAATGCAACTTGATTGTCGGGGTTTATGGCAAGAGACGTCAGTGTATAAGATGTCCTGATGGTTGATACTACATTTTGCATTCGGATGTCATAGACATGTATGACTTTATCATAACCACTCGAAAGCATCACATCTTTGTTTATTAAAGAAAAAGCAATGTCGCTGACTGGTGAGGCGTGTACATTTTCAAAGAAACCTTTGTCTTTATTTGTGGTTATATCACGGAGAACTACGTGACCTTCATCGGTAGCTAAGCCAAGGAGAGATCTTGAGTCATGATGGAATTTCAATGAGGAAATACTCCTGGAGCATGTTAATTTTACTGTCAATACAGGAATATTGGAAACCAGTCCGTAAATAATTGTTTCGCCATTTTGCATTGCTGCTGCCACAGCTGTATTTTTAGCATTGTAACTGACATAATTTACGCAAGATTGCTGTGAAGGTGTAGGAAATGTTTTAATAATGTTCTTATTTTTTGTGTCCCATATCATAACATTGCCACTTTTCGTACCAATTGCAATGTTGCGGTGGCCATCACGGTGGAAGCTGGCAGACCATGTGTCTTTCAATGGGACGTGTTGTAAGCTGCGAACATCATGGTCTGCGGGGCTCAATATTTCCACTACCCCTTTGGAATTCACCTATAAATGTAATGTAAATATAATAAGTATATTTTATTTTAGAATAATTTAAAAATCAAAGGAGTTGTAAGTTTTTTCTAAAAAAACATTTAAGCCATGGATGTATAAAAAAATCAGGAAGGAGTGTCACCTTATACGTATTGAAGCACCCCAGTATGTGTACACCATATTATGCAGATCAATTGTCATTTCGCATTGAGACAATGACAGTGATATCACTTGTGCCTGCTTCAGCCAGCCCTGATTTTACTCATGCATACATAGGAAATATTGTACTTTCTTATAAGGCGATATTTGGTCTAAAGTGGTAAAGATATTTTTTGTATGTCCATGGTTTAAATGTTTTCTTTCATTCTATTTTAGTAAAGACAGATAAAAAGATAATGTAGTCACAAGAAGTAACATAGATACATTTTAAGATTTCTTATGCAAAGAATTTCACTAAAACAAATACCCCAATATCTTGAAATTAGTTGACCTTTAGTAACTATAAAAAGACATAAAACCCTAGAGTAAGTTTGTCCAATATGACTATTTTATCGTAGAGGATTTGTTCTCACCTGCAATATATATTTGCTATCATCGCTCCATGATATATCTCTCAAAACACCATCATAACACCCGTAAGACTTTTTTAAATCCCAACTGCTAGCTTCATATAGCAGCAAACGTGAGCTAGCAGAAGAGAAGTACATATTAGCTTAAATTAATAATGGCATGTAGTAATCCGTTAGATTAAACCCGACTAGTTATTATTTTTATTGTGTAATATGTGTAATTTTGACAAACTCGCACAAATTGAAAACCGGATAACGCAAAATTTTGTTTGACAACTTGACTGACTGACGAAAGATTTAGTTACTGTCACTTTGCTGTCACTGTCTGAATGACAAATATGACAACTGACGGATGTTGTTGTTGTTTGTCTTATTCGCCAAAAGGCAGGCACAGGGTTGATCCATATAGCCTTTTCTTATTTCAGTTTTCTCAAGTTGTATAAATATAATCATAAAATAAATCACTTCATATAGTCCGCACTGTCAGTCACCGTCCTTAAAAGTCATATTTTAGTACAATGGTGGTAAATTGTACAAAAACTTTTCACGGACTTCTTGAGACAACTTGAAAACTCTCGATACACATAATTGACAACTGACGGAAGGATGACATGACATTCTGTCTGATAAAGGCTGGGCTGCCAGAAGCGAATTAATTTTATTTTATAACTGAGACGAATCGGAATCGATTGTTTAACTAAATGACATACACACACATCACGTCGTACGTTGCTACGGAGTGGACGTGGTCACTCATTATTAAATTTACTTTACTTCGCGCGGTCAAATTTGCACCCTATTCATACGGTATAAAGTCGATAATTTATTGCAGTGTGTGATCATTAAGTCTTAACAAATTTGTGGTACGTGGAGGTTGTGTTATTGTGTACTTGTGTACGGGTCCCACCCTTGTTACCAAAATGAGCATGCAAAGATCTCCGCCTAGTGGCAATGCTGGTTACGGTGGCTCCCAACCGGACTTATCGAAACTCGAGTCCGATACGGCGGCGGCGGCGGCGACGGCGCGACTACAAAATGTTACCCTCAGAGGCTCAAAACGAAAACTAACGGATGATTTTTCAGAATTTAGAAATGAGATCATGGCATTTCTTACGGATTTTAAGAACTCTCAAGATGTGAATACTAAGAAAATATGTGATGAAGTTTCATCTATAAAGGAGCAAGTAAATACTCTAAAATCTACTTTCGAGAACCTTTCTCAGGACCAATTATCTATAAAGAAAACCTTAATTGATGTTCACAACACACAAAAGGAAGCTTCTGTAACAATTACAGAAATGCAAAGTTCAATTGAATTCTCATCCAGTCGTATTGATAACCTACAAAAACAAGCAGACACTACCAAGGATAAACTGAAGCAACAAAATAGTTTAATCGCTCAGTTGCAGACATCTGTAGAAAAGCTCACTCAGGATAATAAAAAACATGAACAATGGGTACGTCAGCTGAACATTGAACTAGTTGGAGTTCCGGAAAATAAAAACGAGGACCTCACCCGCATCGCCATAAACATTGCAGGTTTGACAAGTGTTGTTCTGGGCAAGGATGACATCGTGAGTTGTACAAGGGTGCAAGCAATGAATCCCGAGAAAGGGCGTCCCCGCAACATTATTGTTAAAATGAAAAATCGGACCTCCAAAGACAATTTTATTACTGGAGTCAAAAAACTTCGAGGAATCACTACGGGAGACCTAGGTTATGCAGGCGAGCCTAAGAAGATTTTCGTGAATGAGCATCTTACTCAAGACAATAAGAAGCTATACAAAATATGCCGCACGAGGGCAACCGAACTCGGCTTCAAGTTTATTTGGCTAAAAAACTGCAAAATTTATGTACGCCGAAACGAAACATCACCTCATATACTTATAAACTCGGAATCGGACTTAAAAAAACTAAATTAGGTAATTTAAAGTTGCTAAATATACCTCTTATTTCTTTTCTTACTAAAAAAAGTTTATTTTGTAAATTAGAATATTATAATTTTGCTTACATTTATCATAAATCTCAATGTACAGTTCACACACAACCACAACACTTTCACACTCACACTTACACAGATATAAAATTCCACTTTACCTACATGTATATAATATACTATAAGAATATAATACAGACACTTGCTCTTACCATATCGCCAATTTTTATACTATTAAATATAGCTCAATCATCCATTTTTAATGATTCCCAACATAAACAATGTAATTTATTTGATATTTATGTTAAATTATACAGTTTATTGCAGAATCATCCATATAATTTTATTTTTACTTTTTCTTCATCGATTATAATTCACCCAGTTATCATTATCAACAAACTGTTCTTATTGCTTAATTTTGATATTTATACACGTTTTACAATAACCTTATTTACAGGACCTATAATTATACACATGAAAATATATCACTATCGTACAGGCATCCTATCTGTTTTGTCATTACGTTATATTTATTACGCGATTTAACATTCAACTCCACACCTATATCAGTATACTACCAAAATGCGAGGGGCCTACGCACTAAACTTAATAATTTGTATCTAGAAATACTAAATAATAACTACGAC
Organism: Polyploca ridens; assembly: GCA_951394255.1. NCBI lineage: Eukaryota > Metazoa > Arthropoda > Insecta > Lepidoptera > Drepanidae > Polyploca > Polyploca ridens. The sequence continues at coordinate 13,355,081 of OX596261.1, forward strand.
ATTATTATTTTGACGGAAACATGGCTTCATGACGGAATTTTAGATGCAGAAATATGTGATAATCGTTACATGGTTTTTAGACAGGACCGTGTTTCGTCGAGTACCGGTAAGTCACTGGGCGGGGGGGTCGCGATTATTATTCGCCGCAATCTTAGTTCGTATATTAATGACTCATGGCAGCAGCCGAGTGGCTCAACCGAGAGTTTATGGGTAACTATACCTAGTCGCATGATTTCTACTCAACTGTGTGCACTGGCCAGCTTGCACCGGCGCGGGCGGCGTGCCCCCTCCGCTGCCGTCTCGATAGATACTAACTTACACATTATAACCACATATATTCCAGGTAAATCTTCGAAACACAGCCGCACTGACGATATGCACGCTCGAGATATTAACTCCTTTTTGAACGCGTTATCCAACAACATTAATCCAAATGATTACTACGTAATCACAGGCGATTTTAACTTGTCCAACATACAGTGGACTATCAACGGTCCTATTTATTTAAAGCAGGGTTCTTCAGAACTACAAACTATGGCTGAAGTATTAATAAATGAATTATCTTTGCATAACCTACGACAATGCTCATATCTTAAAAATAGCTGCAACAACACTTTGGATTTAATATTTTCTAACATCGATTCGGAGGTTATACTATGTGATAGGCCCTTATCTATTGTCGACACCTTCCACCCTCCTTTAAAGCTTGACTTAAATATTAATATCACGCCACTCAAGTGTGCGCCTATGAAAAAATTCCACTTTAATCGTGCTAACTTTGACGAAATAAATAAATATCTAAATAGTATTGATTGGAAATCTTATTTATACTCCGGGGACATTGACACCGCGGTTGACTTCTTTTACATGCATTTAAATATTAGTATGGAAAAAAATATACCTATTACCACGATGCAAAATAAAGGTTATCCTCCGTGGTACAACAAACCCTTAATTAAAATCTTGAAAGAGAAAAATAAGGCACATAAAATCTGGAAAAAATATGGTAATAGTTCAGATTATAATACTTTCTCCTTACTTCGGAAACGTGCTTCTGTATACCAAAAAGAATGTTATAATAAATATATTGATACAACTCAACAATCTATCTTGAGTAACCCTAAGCATTTCTGGACGTATATAAAATCGAAACGTAATCATACATCTACTTATCCAACGAAAATAACGTATAATGATAAAACATATTTTGACGGCCCTGCTATCGCGAATGCTTTTAGCTCGTTTTTCAAAAATGTTTTTTCTCCACCCGCAAGTTCATTTCCTCATGTCGAATTGCCTGTTCCATGTGGTAGTGATATCAGGCACGTATATCGATTGGAGATATCTAAAGATCAGATTTTAAAATCCCTAAAGCAATTGGACGTCAAGAAGGGATCTGGTAGCGACAAAATACCCCCGTTTTTTATTTCTAAATGTGCCAGTGCTTTAGCTGATCCCTTGTTTATTATATTTAATCGCTCACTTAAGGAAGGCTATTTCCCTAAGGTATGGAAAGAAGCCCATATAGTTCCAATTTTCAAAAAAGGTTCACGTATTAAAGCAGAGAATTACAGACCGATCTCTATACTCAACATCTTTGCTAAGATTTTCGAAAGGTTCATTTACGACTGTATTTACCCTATTATACATAACGGTATACCCGAAAGTCAACACGGATTTTTAAAGGGAAGATCTACCGTGACTAACCTTACAGAGTTTATTACGAAAGTTCTTCGTGGAATGGACGGTGGTGGCCAGGTTGACGTGATCTATACTGATTTTGAAAAAGCTTTCGATCGTGTAGATCACGTCATCTTGTCCCGAAAATTAGAAACACTTGGAATTCATGGAGACCTTTTACGATGGTTAGATTCGTATCTGCGAAATAGATGTCAGGCTGTGGTAATCGGTGGACACCGATCTGACTTTATCCAAGTCACATCTGGAGTGCCCCAGGGGTCACATCTGGGTCCTCTTCTCTACAATGCTTATCTCTATGATATTTTTACGTGCTTCAGTCATTCCTCGTTCATGTTGTATGCAGACGATACTAAAATATTTCACAAAATTAATAGTATTTACGACTGTTATGAATTACAAAATGACTTAAGAAGATTATCAGCATATTATCTACGTAATCGAATCTCTGTTAACACAAAAAAATGTAATTCTATTATATTCACACGAAAACCTAAGCCCAATGTGTTTGCATACACCATGAACGAGGCGAAGATCGTAGGGGTGGACGTTGTCAGGGATTTGGGTGTTCTATTAGACAAAAAACTAACTTTTGGACATCACATTGACATTATGGCTAGTAAGGCATACAAAAATTTAGGTTTTGTGTTACGTACATGTCAGCCTTTCAAAAATTTAGCATGTATAAATCTTCTTTACCACGCTTATGTTCGCAGCACCTTAGAATACGGCAGCAATATTTGGTGTCCTCAATATCAAGTACACACTGACAAAATAGAAACATTACAAAAGAAATATCTGAAATTCCTTGACACTAAATTTAATCTTCAACATGGATCATACAAAGATAGATGTGTTCACCATAAGATACTAACACTTGAAGATCGCAGAATAATGATGGATCAAATGTTGCTATTCAAAATCATTAACGGTCATTTGGATAACTCTAATTTACTTGCAGAAGTAAATTTGTCAGCACCACCTTCTCGTACCAGACACACGAAATTATTTAATATTGCACCCCAACGTACCAATTATTCACGTAACTCTCCAATCAATCGCATTTGCTCCACTCATAACCAACTCTTCTCCGACATTGATATATTCACTAACAGGAATCATACTTTCAAAAGGCAAGTTTTTGATAGACTTTTTAATAAATTCAATAATTATAAGCATACATAGGTAGGTACTTTGACATACTAAACAAATACACATACACCCTCTACATGCACATTCGCTCTCAAACACTACTTCCACTACTCACCCGTACACACTCTTACTCTTACACACTACCTTACACACACTGTACACACTTTCTACGTTTATACGCAAATACATTTTTTTTTTTTAGATTAAAATGTAATCCACTCACTCCTATTGCTCTTGGTTAATCCAGAAAAACCTGTAATTGGCTTATGTTAAGTTTATATTATACTTGTTTACTTATGTATAAGAAAATATGCTGTTGGTTTTTTTAAATAAATAAAAATAAAAAATAAAATGACTCGGTTTAGAGAAAAGCATCTTGATAACTTTAATGTGGTATTATCTGTATTCTAAATAAAATATGATGTGTCTTGATAAAATTATTTAATGCGATTATTTACAATATTTCAAATATAAGTGACAGCGAACAAAGGTATAAAAATAAGTGGCCTATCAAAAATATGAAGAAGGTTTATATAAATAAACTAAATAGTTCCAACACTTCCCCTACTTCTGAATAGGTACTAATAGGCCATCATAAATTTTAAACCAAACCTAACCTATTTGTTAAGCACTGATGTCTTTGTTTCGATAGAAACTTAGTTAAGATATCTGCTTTCATTTCATTTGTGCAAACATATTGTATAGTGATAATACCGGTAGCAACAGTATCCCTTATAAAATGATGTCTAATATCAATATGCTTCGTTCGTGAGTGATGAATGTTATTTTTAGTTAGCATTTGAGCTCCCTGATTATCACTGTAAATACAGACACCATTGTCCAAACCAAACACTTCCTTCAATATGTTTTTGAGATATATGGATTCTTTAGCAGCATCACTAAGTGCCATATATTCAGCTTCAGTTGTTGACAAGGCGACCGTTCGTTGTTTACGAGATTCCCAAGAAATAGGTCCATTCAAATAAAATACATATCCAGTGTAAGATCTCCGGTCATTAAGACATGCACCATAATCAGCATCAGTATATCCCGTAAGTGCAAACATATCTTTCTTCTGGAATTCAAGTTTAAGATGCATTGTCCCTTTTAAATATCGAAGAACTCTTTTTGCTGCATTCCAGTGAACTGTCCCAAAGTTGCTGTTAAACTGACTTAACACACTTACAGCATGTGTAATGTCTGGCCTAGTGCCTACTGACAGGTACATCAGAGATCCTATCAGTCTTTGATAAGGCAAATTTTGAGCCTCCTCTTTTTCTTCATTTGAAGGATTCACTAAATTCAGATTAGGATCCGCAGGCGTTGTAGCAGATTTTGCATCAGTCATAGCAAAATTTTCAAGAATCTTTTTAATGTATTCTTCTTGATCAACGGTTATCCTATTTTCCTCTTTAATGATCCTCATTCCTAAGAAATGTTTTATGTTACCTAAATCTTTGACCTTAAAGAATAGTTTAATATTATTTTTAAATTTTTCTTTCATGTCAGCATTATTGCTGAGAATGCAGAAATCATCAACAAATATTGCAACAATTAAAATGTAAGTTTGTTCAACTTTATAATATAGGCAATGATCATGCTCAGACCTTTTCATTCCAAGTTGCATCATTGCTTCGTTAAGTTTTAGGTTCCACTGTCTAGGCGCTTGTTTTAGACCATAAAGTGCTTTCTTTAACTTGCATACCTTCCCCTTGTTGCATTCTTTGGTGAAACCCTCAGGCTGCTCCATAAATATTTCTTCATTTAGATCACCGTTGAGAAAGGCAGTTTCAACATCCATTTGATCCATTGTTATATTCCACTGGGCTGCGAAAGCAAGAAGTAATCTAACTGTTGAAAGACGTGCAACAGGTGCGAATGTTTCGTCATAATCTATGCCATAAGTTTGTGTAAAACCCTTGGCTACTAATCGCGCCTTATAGCGTATGTTTTCTCCCTTTTCATTTTTCTTAATCTTGAATACCCATTTACAACGAATTATTTTTCTATCTTTAGGTCTATCTACAAGGATCCATGTTTCGTTGTTTACAAGTGAATCATATTCGCTTAGAAGAGCTTCTTGCCATTTATTTTTATCATCAGAATGAATGGCTTCTTTAAAAGTTGAAGGGATATCATCTTCTACAGCTTTGTATAAAACGATATCTTCTGACCATTTTTTCGGGATTCTATTTCTCAATGGATATCTTCTTACAGGTTGAAGAACTTGATTGTTTGTATTATCTGAAATCTCCGTAGCACTGTCATAAAATTCCTCTTCAGTATTGTCAATTTCAGGTACATTGAGCTCCGTTACCCCTGTTAAAGGTTCAGTGTCGAAGACTTGAGTGTCCTGAATGACAGGTTCAGAAATAATTTTGTTGACTTCTCCTTCATTTGTTATATTTTCAGAATTTTCTTGAATCATAATAGGAACGGATTCTGATATTTGTGTTTCAACTTTTTCGACCATACTATTTTGACCAGTTGACTTGGATTTGAATAGAAAGTCATTTTCAAAAAATTTTGCATCTCTCGTCTTGATAAGAATTTTTGGGTTTTCGGGATCAACTACTCTGTATCCCTTAGTTTCGGTGCAATAACCTACAAATATGCACAGTTTGGCTTTAGCATCAAATTTCTTTCGAAGATTTTTAGGTATGTGTGCATATACTCTGCATCCAAAAATACGAAGATGTGAGAGATTCACTTTTCTTCCAGTCCAGATTTCTTCAGGAGTTTTCCCTCTAATAGCCTTAGTCGGTGAGCGATTTTTTAAGTACGTCGCTGTATTAATGGCTTCTCCCCAATAAGTCTTAGGTAAACCAGATTCCGAGAGCATAGATCTTGCTTTCTCAACTAAAGTTCTGTTGACCCGTTCAGCTAAACCATTTTGCTCTGGATTGTAAGGTACAGTCGTCTGATGAAGTATTCCGGACTGTTTGAAGATTTCTTTCATTTCCGAATTCAAATATTCACCACCGTTGTCAGAACGCAGAATTTTTATCTTTTTATCAGTTTGGTTCTCACCAAATTTTTAAATTCGCGAAATTTTTTAACGACTTCTGATTTTTGCATCATTAAGTAGGTGAATGTTTTTCTAGAAAAATCGTCGGTGAAAGTCACGAAATATGAAGCACCTCCCAAAGATTGGGTACTCATAGGTCCGCAAACATCACTGTGAACAATTTCCAGTAAATTTGTCGATTTTGAATCAGACATTTTGAAAGGTTGTTTTGAAAGTTTACCTTCCACGCAAGCAATACAGTTATCTTTAATAGATCCAACCGGTTTTGAATACTTGACACCAAGAGCTAAGTGTAATCTTAATAATTCCATAGATCTGAAGTTCAGATGACCGAGGCGTTTGTGCCATAAATCAGCTGAATTATCTTTAACTTCTGTTAAATTCGCCTGAGCAATAGGTAAATTAAGTTTGTACATACCATTGACGTTTGAGGCTGTGCATAAAACTTTTCCGAATACCTTACACGTTTGACCATCTATAATTTTTCCGCCAGATTTCGAAAAGAGTACGACGTTACCTTTCTTTACTAATGAGTTCACTGAAAGCAGGTTTGTTGACAGATTGGGAACATGTAAAACATCGGTAATATTGGAAGTGTTCAGTTTTACAGTACCAATGGCATCTGAAAGAATTATTTGATCATTAGCTGTTCTTATACTTTTCGTGATAGGTTCAGTATCATGTAGCCAATCACGTCTATTAGTCATATGACTCGTAGCTCCGGAATCTATAAACCAATCATCACTCTTTACAGGGGGTGACTTATAAGAAATTGGTTTACAAACAAAAGAGTTTACAAACGTTTCACAAACTACAGGATTACCAAAATTAGAATTACTTACTGAGAGATCATCAACCATAAGTGTTACATCGCAAATATCAGCCTTTTCCTCTTGGGATTTGGCTTTGAGAATTCTGCAATTTGCTTTTATATGCCCTGGCTTACGACAGTAATTACAAAATATCTTAGTGTCTCTATTTAACTTATTACATCCTATAACTAAAGCACTATCTTCACGCGTGTCACTGCAGGTGACTAGACCACGGCTGTCTTCTTTCAGAAGTGCAGCAACAACATTATCTGAAGTTAGTTCTGAGCAGGAATGTTCCAATGCCATGACCAGTGGCTTAAATTGCTCTGGTAGACCACATAACAGTAAAATTGCAAGAAAAGAATCATCTACTTTGTGATTAATCTGCTGTAATTGTTGATGCGTTGACATAATCTCATTAATGTATATTTCCATGTTATCAATGTATCGATAGTTCATTAATTTTTTCATTAACGTGAGCTTTCTAATAAGTCCGCTGTCTGCGTATGCCCTTTTTAAGTTATTCCAAGCTTCAAATGCAGATTTAGCTCCAATTATTTTGGAGAATACTTTTTCGTGACAACATAATCCAATTTTAGAGCGAGCTCTGTCATCGCAGCGTAGCATTTCTTGTGAGCTATTCTCTAGAGGTGGACGCTTCACGCAATCCCATAATCCACAATCAATCAGCATCATCTCCATTGAAAATGCCCATGTCACGTAGTTCGAACGTCCTTCTAGTTTGTTAAAAGATGGAGTACTTACTGTATGTGTAGTTGAAACATAGAATGCTACACTAGGATTACTTGCATTTGTATCAGAAATAGGTTTAGTACAAGAATCGCCTTCCATTTTTATGTTCGAAGTACAGACAATCTGAAGTCACTGAAACATACTATTACGAAAGAAATTTAGATTTTTAGAGCTCTGGGCCCATAACCAAAAGCATCTTGATAACTTTAATGTGGTATTATCTGTATTCTAAATAAAATATGATGTGTCTTGATAAAATTATTTAATGCGATTATTTACAATATTTCAAATATAAGTGACAGCGAACAAAGGTATAAAAATAAGTGGCCTATCAAAAATATGAAGAAGGTTTATATAAATAAACTAAATAGTTCCAACATAGAGCTCGATCGGAAATGTCAAAGAATATTATCATTCTGAATTCAGGTCTGAATAGCAAATTCTGAAATAGAAATAATTAATTGTATTTTTTTCAATTATTGTAGTGACTGGCACATGACGAATAACTGATATTGAAAACAATGCTCTTAATCAGCTGATGCTGTTCGCAACAAACCTGGACTCGAGGTAGCCTAAGCCCGAGTTGAACCGGTTAGCCAAACCGAGTCTAGTACACTCAGAATAATTACTAGCACTCGTACATCACTAATAGTCTGACTAACAGACTCACAGGCAGTGCTGCCAACTTAGCGCTTTCGGAGCCAGATCTAGCGCGTTTTTTGGGCTACAGCAATGATGTTATCGAAAGAGTATTTAGCACCATGAATGTAGTATAAACTAAGTTGCAAAACTTTTTAGGATTGGACACAATAAATTCCATATTGCATGTTCACTATGGAGTTTCATCCACAGTAAATCGAAACTGATCCAAACGCCTACTATGTCTGGAGCAAACGTAACACAGGTAATAAAATAATTCCACGTATTAAAATTGTTTTGTTTTAATGTATATATTCTTGTGCCAAGTCATGTGATATAATATTGTATAGAAATCGATGGTGCTCACATTATTGGGTGCTTTGTGTATAAACTAAATACTCAAAGATTGGGTGTTAAGCATTGCTTACAGGACCAGACCAGAGGGACTTTTTGGCGGGAACTTACAGAGTGACGTTGCATTTTCATTTTTATTTTCATAAATTCGTGTATTTTGAGTTTTATTGCATATTATCGGTGGTATTTTATCCAATAAAGATCAATCCATGTGCACCAGTAAAGTGAAATGACATGATTGATGTGTATCGTGACTTTACAAGTTGTCTCAAAAATTCTGTGAAAAGTTTTAGTACAATGACCACCATTTTACTAAAACATGACTGAACGATGACTGATCATGCGGACTATGTGAAAGTTAATGTGCGGACTAATATTAAAGTGATATAATAAATAAAATGTATGCGACTGAAGGACTTTGTATCCATAGTCATGAACAAATTAACAAAAAAAGACAGACTGACGTGTACAATACCTAATTGTTTGCAAAGTTGCGGCATCGAACATAATCTTATTACTAAAATAATGTAAGTTATTTATGTAAATACTGTTAATTCTAAGTTATCATCTTAGTGCAAAATAAAATTGGAGTTAAAATGTTATGAATTAACCATTGAAAACTGTATTTGAAATTCCTACTAAACGTGCGGTGTTTTACATGAAAACTTATTTACTCATCCAGGAATAACTGGACGCAAATATTATTTCACAAATTCAAGTCTGGTTCAGTGAGAGGAGGGTTGTTAATGGTCTGTTAATGTTTTTTCAGAGATTGTCATCATGATCACAGATATCCAATTGGCTGTTTTCTCCAACATTCTAGGAGTATCTATCTTCCTACTGGTTATTCTCTATCACTACATCAATGCCAACAGCTCGAAATGAAGGTAACTATCACATTTTAATGCAAAGTAGTTGGGTTTCGTTTCTTGACTTTGTTTTGAGTTCCATTCTCACATGGTAAATAGGTATTTGTCTCCATGAAAATATCTAGTTGTAAATACCTGTATAAGTATATTTTGAAAGTAGAATAGTTAACCCTAAAACCCTGCAATGGGGTTTTGGGGCAACTCATACTAAAATACTGTAACTTTGACTTAACCCTCCGCGCGCCTTATACAGACCGCTTGTGTTTAAGGGGAACCGCGGCCATTGTGCGCGAAATGCCACTATGACGTATAAGACACAAGGTTTAATATTAACTGTCATTTAGTTACTGTTCCATATAAATTTTAACTCTAGCCGGTCTTTCTTGTCTGGTCGTGCGCGCGACCAGTTAAAAACCAATAACTTGGACTTTTTTAATACCTTCGGTTAAAAATATAACAATGACATCAATTGTTATCATAGGAAGCGCGTCCCTCGCGAGAACCAACGGGTTAAGCATAAGTAGGCACTTATGATTAAAAATATATCATAAAATCTAAATATAATATTCATTTGAGCATTTTTATTGACTTACACCTGGTGCTTCGAACAAACTGTTATGTTTCAAAAGTACACCGGATAGTGTTCTATGGTTAATAATATGCCAGCTGAGAACCAGCAGTGCTTGCCAATTTGGTATTAATATCAGTTATGTGATTGCTATAATACAAGCTCTAGTCATAACCTATAGTCACATATTAGAACATCACATTCAGCGTGGTGATCAAGCACTGGTTACCAAAGGTTAGCAAAGGTAGAACTGGCTAGCATTAAAATCTCTATGGAGCGGTAACTTAATAACAGATAATATTAAACCTTGACTTATACTCCACTTTAGCCACGGTACTCCTTAAGCGCCACTGTGGTGTGTAGGAAGCAACACGGGTTAAAACAATAATGCGGCAAACATAAAATAAGCACTGAGCAAGCTCTCAAGTGCAGCTGCCAATGAATGTTTTACCCGTTAGCTTGCAGATGGGAATTTGAAAAAAAAATAATTTCAGTAACTATGGATCAACTGATTATGTAAAGTTAAAAAGTAAATGAAATAAGCTATTACAACCATTGCACCATCATCTCCATAATTTTTTTTACCTATACAGGTCGTTATTTTGGTCAGCGACGAGCGACTCAGGGTCGATCATATAATAGATACTGGTGCTAAAAAAATATAAAAAAAAATACTTTATTTTTTTTTATTAATAAAAATAAAAAATAAAAAATTTTGAAAATCATGTAATAAGCTAAATTGTAGACATAATACTCAACGGGAGTGCGAGGGAGTAAAGGGGTGGGGCGATGGCGGCTTGTGCCTAGCTCTAGTCAGTGCACGTGCCTAGTAACCATACTTTGCGGTAATTTTATTTCAAATTGAATAAGGTATTTCTCGACATATTTACAGTATTTAATGGAATTAAGTCTATTTTTGGGGATTATATATTTTGTACTACCGCTCCTAGGTCGCTTGTCGCTGACCAAAACAACACCCAGTATATTATTTTGTGTATGTATAATAATTTGTTATTGTTTATTTTTCAGGTTTCGTAGCTGTACATATTATTTAATGTCTACAAAGTTTAAAATTATCATAATATAAGTTTCATAATGTAATAAAGTAATTACAACAAATATGTTTGTTATCATTAAATAACAATGTAAGTACAGACAATAGACAATAGACAAAGCTTTATTTGACATCACAAACATTAAAATTATAAATTACAAAGACATGCAAACAACAAAAACAAAAGCTTAAAATAAAAATAAAAAAGAATAACAAAAAATAAAACAAAAGCTTATAATTATGATATGCCACAAAAGAAAAAAAAAGACATAGATATTTGTGGTGTGATGCCAAAAAGGACCCCAACTCAGCATATGCTGTGGCACGTAGGTACCATAAGCACTGATTTTCAGTGGAGCCCCAAAAGTTGAGATGCGCTGAGATGCGTTGAGATGTTGCTCTAGCTGGGATATAAATCCAGATACCCTTATAAATGGAACACTAAAGACCACTACCATAGAGTAAATAATATACTACGTACAAATACTACTATGAAATAAATATTTGCATACGAAATCATACAGCTATCCTACATCCTACAAATATTGTAAATGTGAAAGTTTATATGAATGTGAAGATGTCTGTTACTTTGCCACGCAAAAACTACTTAACGGATTTGGATGTTTGGCACACAGAATATGTTTTGGATTAACACGTAGGATTCTTATTTCGCGGAAAAACAAACAAGCCCTCGGTAACGCGAGTAAAATCGCGGGGGTCAGCTATTATTATAATACGTATATTATTTACTCTATGTTATTATAATACAATCTTTGACACCCCTTTGAGTGCGTGCTAAGCAAAAACCTGTTCACAATGGAGGACTAACCACCTAAAACTTATAAAGCGAAACGAAATTAGTTTTGATTTTGGCATACATTATCTATCTATATACCTATATAAAAGAAAGTCGTGTTAGTTACACTATTTATAACTCAAGAACGGCTGAACCGATTTGGCTGAAAATTGGTGGGGAGGTAGCTTAGAACCAGGAAACGGACATAGGATACTTTTTATAGGGTAACGTAGGGTAGGTAGGTAGGTAGGTAAGGGGGTAAAAAAGGGGGCGCGGGTGGAAAGCTAGTTTTTCATATTATGCAAAGACAATAATAAATATTAAATTACCAGACTATTGGAGATATTATTCTCATCGATAAACGGTGATCTCATGCTTTATTAACGTCATCTCTAGCAGGAAAATATAAATAACGTTTTTCAGATAATGCTCAAAATACGTTTCAAAAGAGAATTGGCACAGCCCCTCTAGCGGAATACTCCTGGTACTAATTTCGGTACAGCTATCGCACGGTAGGTGACGCTGTGCTCAGGGCATTTATTTATTTTCAAAAAGTTACAGCACACACATTAAAACAAATATAAAGTAACTCAGACAAAAAATAGATGTGGATGCCAATTATAGACATATACAACATTCACATCATAAATAGGTACCTACCTAAATAAAATTCGTGGGATATCAAGGGGCTATGATTATTATGAAAATTACCATTACTTGTACGTAGTATTTATATACTCTGAGCCATTACCATAAGAAAACACACGTACACAATATTGTATCATACATTCATAGTAATTCATATACCTACTTACCCCTAAAATATATAGGTAACACAAAAGGCCAAGCGTGAGGTGTACTCGTACACGCAGGGTTTCGTACCGTAACTTGATTTTGTGACTCTGTAATTCAACATTACTAGGTATGTAATTTTTCTATTTTTATTAACAGACTAACTTTCCGACCGCGGTTTCACCCGCGGCCCCTTCTTTACCCTCTTACCTACCCTACCCTACCCTACTCTACCCTACCGTACCCCACCCTACCATTTTTTTCATAGTATGAAAACCTTCCGTGGACCTTAAGGAACATACAAAAAAAAATTAAAAATTGCCGAATTGGTCCAGCCATTCTTGAGTTATGCGCTTACCAACATTCATTTTTATTTATATAGATAAGTAGTTAAGTAATCTTGAATCAAATCAAATCAAAATCAAAAAGTCATTTATTCAGTTTAGGCCTTAGTAAGGCACTTATGAACGTTATGTACATACAGTTGAATTTACCACCGGTTCGGAATACACTTAAACTGAGAAGACTTGAACAACATAATAAGTTATTATTGAGGTCATAACTAAGTACTACCTAACGGGTATCTGGGAAAATTACAACTGACTACATATTTTGAGGATCTTACGTTGTCCCAGTACATGGAACAATTAACCTATAGAAGCGCAATGACGTTCATTTTGGTTGAAATAAATTCCGCCAATTTCCCACCGCCGACAATGCGCGCTGATTGGTTAAGAGGACTCAATTCGTCATACTTTTCATACAAAACCTCTGTACTTATTATGGCGTTGTTAAACATTTTTCGTTAGATGTTTTGAACAAATTAGTATCTTGTGCACTATATCTAGCCGTGTATCTAGGCGTAATTTAAAAAAAGTGTTAAACAAATTCAGTCAAAGCCTCCGAAAAACAGCGTTTTTGCCTGTACTTTGGCCATATCTAATGTACCTATAAATTGTAAAAGTAAAGAAAACGTTAAGATACCAGGCTTGCAAATGTATTGGAGATTCTAAATAACCAAAATTTTTTTCACAAACTTGTAAGATTTTTTCACAAGAAGTACACGCCTGGAACAAGTTTTATGAATGCGAAATCATGAATGACGACCTAGCGAAGTGGGCGCGAATGATCAGCGGAATTTACCGACTGATAATCGACGGCTATGATGCTGTCTCTCTTTTTTCGCAGTCAAACATTACGTTGGATGAATCAACAAGCTTTTAGACTATGCTTGCGTCGAAGTTGCGCCGGCCACAGAGGGCCGCCTTAAGACAAGGACGCATGCACTCTGATTGGCCAAGTCAAAAACACACGACGCAGCGAGTGGTCCTTACTGTTCAAATTCAGTGACAAATCACTGACTAGTTGTGGAATTATATTGTTTACTACTCTATAGGGATATTTCCTCGATGTCCCAGTATAACAAGTATTAGCGCCTTTGCACATTATAAGAAAATTTCTTGTGTCTGATCAGACATGTCTTATAAGACATTCAGTCGCACTGGTTCTTATATGAGACCGTGCACATTACAAGAACTTTTTTCTTATGTCTGATCAGACACGCGTCGTCGTCGGCTGCATATTCGACGTCGCGCCTACGCAAGACGTCTTGCTTAGACACGACATCTACTCATATATGGAAACTGGTTTAGAATTTTATTTAAATCAGCTCAATTTTAATTTTAATACAATAACTTTTATTTTTATAACTGTTTAATTTTTCATGTAACCCAGTTATGTTATTTTTGTAAAGTTAAGAAGTGGATTAGTGTTGTTTGAATAAAATGAATAGTAATTTTTATTTTTTACGTTAATTAAACTTTTATCAAACATGTAATGTTACATGAGTAAAATAAAAATGAATATATTGAACATTTAAGCTCTATAGTCTCATTGATTCTTGTCATATTTAATGGATGTATCCAATAATGCCTACAACTACGGCCGTTTTCTATGTCTATGGTACAAGTCAATCACTGTAAACTCTGTCGTCTGTCCATTTGGTACGCGTGTATTGTCCGTCCGTGAAATATGGTTACAGACAGCGGATAAGACGTCGTGCATGAATGTGTACGATGAACCAGACAAGAAATTGGTCTTGTCGAACGGTCGTGTCTGATAATGTGCAAAGGCGCTTAGGTATGTTTATTATAATGTACCTAGGTATACTTTATCTACGTGCCAAGCTTCATACAAATCCGTTCAGCCGTTTAGGAGTTCAGTGACCAACACACGTACAGAAGAATTGAAAGATAAAATTCTGCTATCTTAGTGCTGAAGCTTATACTTAGCTTATACATTAATTGGTAAAACATTCTGCTTTCATAGTACTGTATGGTCTGTACCCCGAGTGTAAAGAATTGACGTTAGTTAACGCTTTTGCGCGTTTGCGTTTACCGACATTTCTCTATAGGAATTGGCACAGCGCCTCTAGCGGAATACTCATTTTTTTTATACAACTAAGTCGGTAAACATGCATACGGCCCGCCTGATGGTAAGCGGTTACCGTAGCCATATGGACGCTTGCAACACACGAATCATCGCTCACGCGTTACTGACCTTTCCCCCCTCCCCTATGAGCTCTGGCGACCTTACTCACGCGCAGGAACACAACTTTACAGAACATAAAGTTATTTGGCTGCGGTATTCTGTAAGGAGGTACTTCCCCAGTCGAGCTGCTCTTTGAGCGAATATTACGCTATGCTCTACCTCTCTCAGACTCATTGTTCAATTTCTCCAATACTAATTTATAGTTAACTCAAACGCGATAGTATGCGTTTATTAACGTTAATTCTTTACACTCGGGGTACTTAGCACGAGCCGAGCAGCTATGCGCGTTTTTTGCCAGTTTTTTTACCATGTAATGTACAAGGCAAGTATAAGCTTCAGCACTAGGACAACAGAATTTTATCTTTCAATTTTCTGTACGTGTGTTGGTCACTGGACTCCTAAACGGCTGGACGGATGTTGATGAATTTTATTACTTCTTTACATACCTGGAACGCGGGTAAAACCGCGGGGGACAGCTAGTATAGTATAGTTACGTTTAGTAAGATAAGTAAGTATACATATAAGTAGTTACAGTAGTAGTAGTAGTACCCAATTAATATGGCTTACCGATGTACCTGCGCAGAAGATACATTTTCAAAGCGCGGGAAACGCTATTGGTCGGCAGCTGCCGCCATGTTAGCGCGCGCCGTGCGGAGGGGCGTTACTTGCGAGTGAGACGGAACTAACAGCTGCAGTGTATTATGAACCTTATAGTAGTGATCTAAGGTTGATTGTAAGTTTTAAGCATTCTTTCGTTAATATTCGGGGCCATACTTTCTTTTCTGTGCGAACGAAGATTCACAACGCGCCATATCAGTTGGGTACTACTGTACAACAGCTAGCTTACCGTTTAGTTATTTTCATACTGAACTCCGATCTTTATTCGCTGATCTTGCTATTGTCACGCCATTACAAATAGTCAACGAAAGAAGTACATTTGAATGCACAATTCAATGATGCAGCAGTATTTTGTGCTCAATCACACTTTTAATTTCCTGTGTAGGTAATTACACGTGATATGTTTACGTAAAGTATTGTCCTAAGTATTAAGTATACTTAGCTAAGTACCTATTTGTTCATGGATGTTATTTTAAATTCAAATCAGGTTTGAAATCATCGATTGCCGTTTTCTGTTTCTTATAGGTTACTTACCTTTGCATGCACCGCCTGCCTGATGGTAAGCGGTTAGCTTGTAATATCAGGGGTAACACTCACGCGTTTCTGACTGAAAAAAATCTCTTCACACAGAATCTACACTGATATAAATAAGTAGCTATACCTTACTTTATGATATCTAATATTTTACAAGGTAAACATCAACCTATACAGGAAGTTGGTAAGGTATTCAAATGTTGAAATATTTCACAAATCATATGTAGATATGTCTTTTATCCCGTGGAGTATCAGGTCGCTGGTGTGGGATGCCACATGTGTTGATACACTCGCGCCATCTCACTTACAGGCGCCTTGTTAAGTTGCAGGGGCAGCTGCGGCCAGTGCGGAAAATTCAAAAATACGCATCGTTTTTTTTTTTTTTTTGAATGGACATGAAGGTACTGGCCCAAAATTTAGCCTAAGTACCCTTACGCGGACAAGTTCGGCGAGCAAGCTCTCAACCGGTTTAACGCATCGATTGGGCCAAATTATCTCTTTATACCTTTTGCGGTCGAGACCATGGAACCCTGGAGGTCCGAAGCTCACCGAGTTGCTTGTATGTAGACCTAGACGTGACCTAGACCTAGGTACTTTTGCAGGAAAATTATCGAAGCATCGACATCATAAAAACTAACTGTAAAACTTGTTTGTAAAATAATTTACCACAATAGAGAACATTATTGTACCGAGTATATAGCAAATAGGTACAGTGTCTACCCATGTCGGGCATAGGTACCTACAATACGATACAAAATACGAAATGAATTACATTTTACAGATGAATATTAAATTAATTACAAATTAAACGGTTGGGTTTGTTTTTACTCAAAAGTCTATTTATGTGAGTAGGTAAGTAGATAAATCATTATATCATTATGCACACGGAGGTTTTTCATATAGCTATTTGGCACAAAAAAAATTAACAGCGATGCTTTACAGTATACACCGTGACTTTTTATTCTTCTTAGAAACGCAGCCCATATAATGTACCCAATGAATAGGTACTACTAATGATTAAGAAAAAAAAATTTTTGATCACTTGTATATTAATTTTATTTTATTAAAAGGATAATGGGTAAAAACGTCCCCAGACTGTAGCACGATGAGCTATAGTGGTAATTGTAGGTCTCGTCGGGCACATTATTTTATTCTATGACAGCAAGTCTGAATTCCATGGGAGAAAAAAGATATTCACATTTGAAGTTACAAAAATGTTCCTTTGGTAATGATCGTTTTTTATTATTAGTTTTGCCCTGCGGCACAGAATACTCAATACTAGCGATCCCAATCGCGTTTTCAGGTGAAAAATAAATGTATGGCTAATTGGCTATCTCCATGCTATCTTTCTGCTGATATTTTATGGATATCGGTCCAGTAACATAGCTGTGAAAACTTTACAAACAGACAGATCTACTTTCGCATTGACCATATTAAAGTACTAGCTTTGCATCGCGGTTTCATCCATGTTCCTGGGAAAAAAGTATTGTGTGTCCATCTCTAGGCTCTATGCTACCGCGTGTGCCAATTTTTATTGATATCAGTCCAGTAAATTAGATGGAAAATGTAATATAATTCAGCCTAACTTTTTAATTAATAAACATTAAAGTACGTTACCCGTTAGTTAATTCAATACGTGGACAAAGGGACTGATTACTCTTACAGAACAGCAATGTAACCAAATGTCATATAGTAAGTAGGTAATATGTAAGTTTACTTGTTTGTTGTGCCAATTAAAAAAGAAAGAATAATAATAATAATATTTGATCTTGACCCTAGTAATGTAAGTAATAAATGCTTAAGATGTTGTCGATATTTATTTTTAAATTACGCCAAAATGGCTAATCAGATGTGGGTGAAACTTAGCACATAGATAGATTATACTCTGAATTAGCATATCTAATGATTTAAAACCAGTAAAGTTTTTATAATACTGTGAGACGGTAACAAAGTTACACATTATTTTGTTTGCTTTAACCGTGAATATCTTTTTTTTCCCATGGAATCCAGACTTGGTGTCATACAATGAAATGATGCCCTCAATGTGGCCAACAATCTACACCATAGCTTATAGTGCTACATTCTGGGGACGCGTTCCATATAACCTGACCCATTGTTCTTTATTATAATTGACAAATCGAGTTAATAAATAAAAGTTTACAAATAAAATGGGAGAAAATACCAACCCAAAGCACGAGTCGAGTAGACTGCGCTCGTAACAGGGCTCTATGTAACAGGGTGTTTAAAACTACGTCATGCGTCATAATGAATAATATTTGACTTTTTTTTAATGATACAAACGTTCAAAAAAATGTTTAAAAAAAAAAAATTTATATCCATTCATTGGGTACATTAGCCATTCAGTGGCCTGCGTTTCTAAGACGAATAAAAAGTCACGGTGTATAAACGCACAACCTCACAACAGTTTCTTGTGACACAACTTTCAACTTCATCAACTTTCGTAGAACCGACCTGTGGCTGTTTGAAGGGATGTGATTTTATTGAAACGCTGCTATAAAATTTTGAATGAAAATATCTTTATTGTAACTACTTACAACTTATTTATCTATCTATTGGTACTCGTACTAATATAATTAAGCGGAAGTTTGTCGTCTGTTTTTTGTTCGTTTAAACGGGCTTATCTTTGGAACTACTAACCAGTCGGATTCGAAAAATAGGAAGCTACATTATCCCAGAGTACTAATCATCATTTAGCATGGTGAGAATGTGGTTCCTATATGTAATAAAAAAGCGATTCAGTAGTTTAACTGTAAAAACGTAGGTAACAAATAAAGAGACAGACAGACAATCTTTCACTTTTATAGTATTAGTAAAGAAGAGAAGTAAGGGGACTCAGGAGCTTTGGTCTCTAGCCTATATGTACATATAAAACTCAAACGAAATGCCCATTTCGTGAACCACAGAAATTAGAAGTACTTATGACACCGTTGATGTTTTGTTACGAGAATTCAGCCAAAGAGATGTTTGGATAGGTTTGTTTACAATACATAATACGCAAAAAAAACTGAATTATGATTAGTTCTGCTGTGATGTCATATACTTAATATACAGTCGTTCTGTACTATGTATGTCATTTATTCTCAAATAAAAGCAGTAGTTTTTGTAACCTAGTGTAAATCAACAATTTGAAATCTTTCGACCATAAAAAATCAATGTGGTTAAATTGTTCACATGGCACTTTATGAATGTCGACGGTATTATTTAGTCGATTGTACAATTCGTCGACATCAGTAGGGTGGGCCAACCAATCAGCATCACTGTAAAATAAGGATACAGGAGCTACTATCTTATTCAAATCATAACTGGGTGGTACCTCCTTTCCATACTTTTCCAAATTCACCGTCGTCCCATAATCAAATTTCCTGAACTCACCCGACACTACTTCCTGTCCATAATGCGCAAATTGCTTAGCAGAAGCACCCGACGGTACATGTCCATATAACACTGGCAAATTAGTCACATTAAGCTGTTCAAAACCGAAACCGGTTATAAGGAACATCACATTGCTGCACAGTATCTCGGATAATGGCCCTGTCCCACACATCAGTAACTTTAAAGTGCGCATAATGGTGTCATCAGGAAGAAACTCGTACAATCCAATGCTCTTCAAGAATGTATGAATGACAGGGGTCCCCGGAGCCAGCAGCCTTACCATCGGAGATCTCACGTTGGACATGAAAGCTACCGGGGACAACGCTACCATTAGAGATATCTTCTTATTATATTCCGGTCTTTCCGATGCCATAACGAAGAACGTAGTTGAGCCTTGAGAATGGCCGATGTATATGAGATTTCTTTTCTTCGTCTTTTTTAGAATATTGTCGATCATAGCGGGGAGGTCGCTAACACCGATTTCATGCCACGAGAAATCCCAGAAGGCAGCATCAGATGGTGACAGGCTGGTGTGACGACGGGAGTGCTTGTTGCCGCGCGCGTTGCCCATCCACACATCGAACCCTTCATCAGCTAGAAGATAAGCTAGCCCATTACCAGGTCCAGCTATAACATAATCATCAGCGCTTCCCGTCAGGCCGTGCATGAGGAAAACAGCTGTTCCATTGCTAGGTATCCTGTAAAGCGCTAAGATGTACCCATCGTCAGTTTCAACATCGTATTGTTCTAAAGGGTATCCGTATTTGGGGATGATCTGTGCGATGCTCATCCTGGCGTCCTCATTGCCAATTCCGGCGTTGAAATCAGCAATCACGTTATCGATGACGTCGATTGTATTGCTGTTGCTAACAAGTGTGGGTAGATCGAAAGGGATAGAAAGTCCGAACGTCCGTGATACAGCGTTAGAGACTTGGGAGATAGTATTAACGGCAGCAGCAAGGATGTCTCCAGTAGTCTGTGTTGCGAATGTTACAATTGGATGCTTCGTTATGCCATCGGCGATACTTCGCGTAGTCTTCACGAGCTCTGGGAAGAAGTAGTCCGCGATCTGTCCATTGCAGGACAGATTGAGTATCGCGAATATTGTCAACAACTTTTTAATCATATCGGCACGAGCTACCGCAGGTTGTTCCAACAGATAACTGGTCGCTTCTCGCATCACACCGACCTTGGCGATGTGGATTGTTTTTTGCGGATACTGATTCGCATAGTTGTACGTCAAATTGCGTTAACTATTCAATACCTATGTCTATTTAAGTTATTGTCGGTTCGAATGGGGAGATAAATTACTCGTAAGTATTCATGGAACGTCAATAATTATATTTGTTTATAACTATTTATGGACTACTCAATTACGCGGATTTTATATAGGTACCTACGATTGGAATTTAGTTGTTGTGATCGTATTTCCTCCGTTCAAGTTTTATGTACTTCTCAATACCTATCTACTGCGGTTCGAGTTTATTTTCTCGTTTTCACGGTTACCTTAAATTTTACTGCCAGATTTTTCCATAATTATTTGTGGCGTTATTTTTGGGATATTATTAATTGAGCCTCTGTTTAAAAATTACGCAAACTTAAGAATCTCCTCTAATTTACTTATTGCATATCAGAAAAATTACTGTTCTACAATTAAACTACCTATTCATCAAAACATGTTCTATCACCCAGACCCGACTCGGGGCTCTCCAAATACAGTTGGTTAGGTTAGGTTAGAACTGTGACAATAACGCTGATGATCATTGTTCAAACAGTTTTGCATAAACCATAAAACTGATAGTCAGTTTGATTTTATAGTGTGCGTATTTAGTTCAGTATTTTTGGTTCTAGCTTTGAATTATTTTGTTCGAATAGAAGGCATTAATAGTTAGGGGCGTTAATTACATGCCTTTATTTTTTAACTTTATAATCCTTATTTGATTGTGAATATGAGAGAGTATAAGGCCCTTGGCGTGAAGATGGGACGCGCCTTCTTTACCTAAGTTACCTACCTACACGGTCTACCTCAAAACAAAGAATTCCAGAAACTACGAGTCAACTGATTGCAATACCTATTGTACACACATACATTTTAATTATGTTTTAACGTGAACACATGACTATTATTATAAGTCTGCATAAACAAATTGAGATCGAACTTTGGAACTATTTTCCCAGCAGTGTAGGTGCATGCAACTATTAATCTGCGTAAAATAAATCAAACTTCTTTATCAAATACTTCGAGGAAACTCCCTTTAGAGTAGCTAACCTAACAATCGGATTCCTCAACTAGTAAGTGCTTTTGCACTGCAATAACTGTACCGACTAATGACTCCATCTAAATGTTTAGCGTGTCCTTGACATGGCCAATCAGAGCGCATGTGTCCTTGACTTAGCCAGTCAGAGCGCATGTGTCCTTGACTTAGCCAATCATAGCGCATGTGTCCTTGACTTAGCCAATCAGAGCGCATGTGTCCTTGACTTAGCCAATCAGAGCGCATGTGTCCTGGACTTAGCCAATCAGAGCGCATGTGTCCTTGACTTAGCCAGTCAGAGTGCATGTGTCCTTGACTTAGCCAATCAGAGCGCATGTGTCCTTGACTTAGCCAATCAGAGCGCATGTGTCCTTGACTTAGCCAATCAGAGCGCATGTGTCCTTGACTTAGCCAATCATAGCACATGTGTCCTTGACTTAGCCAATCAGAGCGCATGTGTCCTTGACTTAGCCAATCAGAGCGCATGGTCGGTGGTGGGGAATTGGCGGAATAGATTACAAAAAACAATGTGAACGTCATTGTGCTTATTTGGGTGAATTGTTCAGTGACCAAATATGACAAACTTGCTTTACATTTTTTTTTTTATTTGTAGGCCTGTGTCAGTGGCGTAACTATACCATCTGGGGCCCGTGGAAAATTCTTTTGATGGGGCCCTATCAGTAAAAATCGTCACATTGTACTCAGTTTAATTTTAATAAACTTCGAGATTTTCAGGGGACTCAATTACACGTTGTATATGTCCCACTAATGGCCATAGGCCTCCTCTCTTAGGCGAGAGGGAAATGGAAATCTGTAGTCACCACGCTAGCCTAATGCGTATTGGTGACTTCACATACATAGAACATAATATCTCAATGCATTCATCATCTATTTGCTAGCTTTTCGGTGAAGGAACAACATCGTGAGGAAACCTGCATACATTTACAATGAAATAAAAATAACAATTTAATATCAAAGAGATATTCATTTAAAAAAATATTATTTAATATTATTATATTATTTTTGGATTTTAAGCAGAACTTATAAAAAAATACTTTTCAAATAAAATAAAATACTCAGGTACAATGTAAAAAAAATTTTTGAACTCGCGGCCTCTTGGGCCGGGACCCTCTGGCATCGGGGGCCCGTGGCATTTTGCCAGCCCTGCCACCACTATTGTTACACCACTGGCCTGTGTTTGGCCTACAGATGTAAAAATCCCGGAATTATACGTATAAAACCAAATGACCTTCGAATCATTCTTGAATTATTCTGAATTATACTCTCCTACAAAAATAAACATACTTTATTTTACACTTTGTGAAAACACAATTTGAAGTTTGATTTAATATTCAAATCAATATAAAGTAGCTAAATTACTATTAAAACTAATAAAAGTATGTAAACTGATAACCACCACCTACTGTTTTGTTTCGCTTACTCCTATTACAAACCTTTTGAGGTGTTTTCGTAAGTAAAGCAGTACAAAAATAAATAATTCAATTAAATTTGCTATCATTTAGTCATTGGCAGACTTGAAAAGTAGGTGGATATAAAACAGATTTTTTCTTAAATAATATTTAACTGTATAGTGAAATTATCCGTTTTAAAAAATCTGTCTAGAGAATTTCGATTTTAATTGTGACTTTCTGACTGCTAACAGTAGGCAACACTTTGGTGAACCGTCGCATACGTACACAAAACTCATACACTCACGCGGCGCGAGAGTGTGCATTTGGCATTTTTCGGAATGATTCGGCGCCCAGCGGAATGATACCATATTTTACGAAATAAAACGATGTGAATTATACCATTTAAAACATTGAAAACAAAAAAGTGATTATCAACACAGTTTTAATAATAAAGTGCTTATTTACAGGTAGCATAGGCAGGTTACTTAACTAAAATTCACGGAAACCTTCAAATCACATGATACCTACCATACTTGAAGGTAAAAACTCTATAATTGCCCTTTAAATGCCTCAAAAAATAAAAGAAAATAGTTTTTATTATAAAAATCTCAGTTTTTAACTCTAAAGGAATTAAACGGCATTTTATGGAATAATACGGAATCATTCCATATTTGGAGAATAATTCCAATCGGAATGATTCGAATTATTCCGGGCTCACATCTATAGTTTGGCCGCTAACTCATCATGGTAAGTAATGATGTGGCCGAAGGTAGCAAGCGAAGCGAAGCACACAAAACCACGCTGTCAGAACACTCCGATACGTGCTTGCGACAGATTTTCAACTTAATAGTCAGCCAGGCGGGTACTACCTACTTACCTTACCCTACCATAATGTAATGGTTTTTGATGTTTTTTCGAAGTCTCAAACTCATAACTAGCGACCTTGGTTACGGCATTCAATGACCACTGAGCTATCATAGCCTTTCATATAGGTATATACAGAACCCAAACGAGCTATAGGGAAATAAAATGGTGATTATCACACTAAAAAACAAACCAAAGCAGTAGAAAAACCACGTATTGTTATCGTTTGAGTAAACAAAATGAATAAGAAGCGCTCGTAATGTAAGCTATATTACGAGCCCTTCTTGATTAGCTATTAAAAAAAGTTAAGCAACCACCATTCAGGACGGTATCCGGATGGGTAACCTAGTGGTACCTTCAACTCGTGCGTTTTCCGTGCTTCCGAAGGCGCGTAAAGCCATTGGTCCCGGTTATCACTTAATTGTGATAGTCGTTAATCTAGTCGGAGGCCTACTAGGCGGCTTTAAAACTCCAGGTTGACCACTAGCATACCTCGACCAATCCGCAGTCGCCATGCGTGGTTGTTATTTCTGAGAATAGCCTAATATTAACAGGTGTCTGAGACGCATAATCTCGGAGACCGCACTGTACAGTATTACCCAACTGATAAGGCGCGTCGTGAATCTTCGTTCACACAGAAAAGAAAGTATGGTCCCGAAGATTAACGAAAGAATGCTGTAAACTTACAATCAACCTTAGATCACTACTATAAGGTTCACTGCAGCTGTTAGTTCCGTCTCACTCGCAAGTTACGCCCCTCCGCACGGCGCGCGCTAACATGGCGGCAGCTGCCGACCAATAGCGGTTTCCCTCGCTTTGAAAATGTACAAAAAGTATCTTCTGCGCAGGTACATCGGTAAGCCATATCAGTTGGGTACTACGTACCTCTTGAAATCTCTAAGGCACAACCATCATGATGAAATTAAGAAAATAGCAGCTGACACGTAGATGGTCTATGGCAGTGTTTTTCAATCTTATTGATTTCGTGACCCCTTAACAGGTTGAAAAATTCTGGCGACCCCCTTGTCCGACAGACAAAGAATTTATAAATTAAAAGACTACGATAATGATTTTCTTTATTTTGATACCTTTACTTATTAGTCTGAAGAAGCAGTGAGAGATTTGCAACTAAGTAAGAGGTAAGTAGGACGCCCACTTGCGCGAAGTCTGCCTTGCCTTTTTCCTTCTGCCGGCGACACCCCGACTTAGGTTTCGTGACCCCACTAGGGGTCGCGACCCACAGATTGAAAAACACTGGTCTATGGCATCGAGACTAATATATACTTTAGCGCTTTCCGACTTACCTACCGTTCATAAAGAATGGGATCTTAAAGAACCCCGTATTTGCCATAACCCACCACGGTAACCTACCACCATTTCATTACAATAATTCTCTAACATTATCCTGTGCAAATATTTCCACAGTTTGGATGTTTATGTGTGATTACAAATATAAATAAATTAACAAGTGTTTACACGCGGAACCGCTCGACTATTTTATCATAATTATTGTCTACAAAAAAAAATGAATTCACACACAAAAACCTAGCATCATTATAATTATCTAGAAATATGGAAATTCAGATTCTGGTTAAGCTATACTAAGTTTCAACCCTTGAGGGTTCAAGAACGCATCTTTATGATTTTTTTTCATGCTTTTCTATGCTTTTTATTCATTGATTTATGTTTATCAGGGGTTTAGGATAAATTATGAATTTGCATATCAAAATGTTATATCCTCAGTATCTGTCTTACCACTATAGCCGTCACACCTAGACCCTCATGACTGGCTGAAATAGCAACAGTAATAGTATAAATACCAAACGTGCGCGGCAAAAGTATTCTACAAAGTCAAAGTCAAATTCAGACCCACATTCCGATGGAGAAGGAACGAAAACCAAAATGCAACTTTGCTTTTACCTAAGAAAGTTCAGGTGACTTGTTCAAAGAAATATACAGATTCTTTCTGGGAGAGACAGAGTCAGAACGATAAATCAACCAAATTCATTGACTGAATTAATTAAAAAACTAAGAGACAAACGAGCAAATGTGCTATCGCCTTAATTGTTGCTGTAATAACCAAAAAGGCATGAAAATCATTAGCTTCCCACCCACACTTAAACCAGCGCCAGCTTCTTTACCTCGTTAGGAATAGTTACCCCTTTTTTACCCGTTAGGGGTCGATTTTCGAGAAACCCAAAAAAACGTGTTTCTTTATTTTCTGTCCAAAGTAGGTATTAATATCGAGTTTCAAGTTAATCGGACCACGCTTTAAGTTTCTTCAAAACAAACTTTAACAGCCCCTAAACTCCCTATTAGGGGTAGTGTTGAAAAGCTAATAATGATAATCTTTATTATTTATGTAAGTAATCGTGCCAAATCACAAATCTATAAAGTCAAGGAATATGATTTTTATACAAATAAGATCCCCCCTTTTTAGGTTGAATTTCTAAAAACCCCTTCTTTATCTAATTTATAAAACGAAAATGTGTGCAATATTTCAAGTTTGTAGCTCTAGTGGCTCTCCGTCGATGAATCAGGAGTCAGTAAGTAATTAATTGTTGCACATTTATAATTATATTATAATATAATATAGATAGGTATTTTTTGCATGCTAATGTAGGAAAGGGCATAAAAAAGTTCAACTTAAAAGCATCAAAAATAAAATATATTTTCCGCTTTGAAAAATAATCTGCACCAACAAACAAACCAACTTTTGTAATTACAGCATTAGTAGATAATAATCACGACCTCATTACAATAATTTTGTCTATAGTGCAATAACGCACTCAGCGACTGTTCCAACGCTACGCGCAAAAATGCTGAGTTTTCAATAATTTTCATATAAATACTGTCCGCGGATTAATTTTCCATACACAAACCGCCAACATGAAGGCAGTCTACCTAGTGTTCTGCCTGGCACTTGCCCAGTACACCACGGCTCGTATCTTCACAAGACAGCAACAGTACCCTGAGGAAATTGAAAGGCTAATCAACCAACCTCAGGCCTACATCAGCGAGTACCAGCAGCCACAGTATGGCGTGCAATACCAGCAGCCGAACTACATGACCTACGACGAGTTCAAGGAAAGCCAGAGAACTAAGAGCCTAAAACACCCCTCAGCTTCCCGTTCTAAGGTGCAAAAATCCAAGAAGAGCCACTCGGAAGAATCTCAGAACAACTACTCGCAAGAATCCAAGAATAACTACTCCCAAGAATCCATGAAAAGCTACTCCCAAGATTCCAAGAATAACTACTATCAAGACTCCAAGAAAAGCTATTCTCAAGATTCCAAGAACAACTACTCTCAAGAATCTAGGGACAGTATCGTTCGTGAGTCCAAACAAACGAGTCAAATAAACAAAAAGCAGAAGAACGTTGTACCAGCCCATAGCAACAAGAAGCAAAAATCGCCTGGTTACCCCGTAGTGACCAGACAAGAGGAAGAAGTCCTGCCCCAGTTCGGCGATGCCCTCGTTTGGAAAAACTTGCAGATGGCCGTATCACCCAACAATCCCATCACCATAGACGATATCGAGCTGATTTTCAGCGACGCCCAGAAGGCCATGATACACGCCACCCCGGAAGAAAAAACAGCTTTCCACGATATGTACACAGTTGCCGTCGAGAAAGAAAACGAGGATGTCTACCTCAATGCTACTGAGCTCCTGAAGAAATACCAATACCCAGTAGAAGAACACACAATCAAGACCGACGATGGTTATTTACTCACGCTTTTCCATATCTCACCGAAAATGCAGCCCACTGACGTATCAGAGAGGAAAGTCGTGTTGTTGATGCACGGTATCGATGGTAGCGCCGACGACTGGCTGTTGATGGGCCCCGGCAAGTCCCTCGCTTACTTACTATCCGACGCAGGCTACGACGTCTGGCTCGGCAACGCCCGCGGTAACAAATACTCCCGCCGCCACACCAGTAAGCACCCTGCTCTCGCGGACTTCTGGGAGTTCAGCAACGACGAAGTAGCTTTACACGACCTCCCGGCTATGATCGACTTCGTTTTGGAGCAGACCAACCAGCAGAAGCTTCACTACGTCGGCTTCGCGCAGGGAACCACCACCTTCTTTGCTTTGGCTGCCGCTCGTCCTGAATACAACGACAAGATCATCGATATGCACGCACTATCTCCTCTCGTGTACATGACCCACGCCCGCAGCCCACTTCTCAAGATGATCGCCCCGACCAGCAAGTTCTACGAACGTTTCAGCCACCAGCTCGGTCACGGCGTTTTCAACCCTAAGATGGAGACGATCCACACTTTGGGCGGAGCTATGTGCGAAAACGAAATCGGATGCAAAAACGTATGCTCGAACGTGAACTTCGTCATGTCTGGCGTCAACGTTCAAGATTTAGATATCAACCTCATCCCAGTGATCATGGGTCATTTACCGGCTGGTGCATCTACAAGGATGATCAAGCAATACGCCCAAGCTGTCGCGTCTCATGAGTTCAGGAAATATGACTTCGGTCCGGTGATCAACCAGGCCATATATGGTGAGCCCCTGGCGCCGAAATACAACATGGAAGAGGTGCGCGTCCCTGTAACCCTGTACTACAGCGAGGAGGATTGGTTGGCCCACCCCGAGGATGTTGAGAGACTGCAGCAGGAGCTTCCCAACGTGACGGAGGCATACAAAGTACCAGAGGTGCACTTCAGTCACATGGACTTCCAGTTCTCTCGCAAGGCCCCTGAACTAGTCTACCAGCACCTCATCGAATCGATGCAACAGAAGCCCATCAACCCATTACTGTAGTTTCGTATTGTGTAAATAATATATCGTGTAAATGTTTTGTTCATTGTCGTTAGTTATAATAATTATTTAAATGTTTTTTTACTTCATTGACGCATATTAATAAATCCGTCCAAATATAAAATATTTTCTTATTATTGCCTTCTTTTTCATTACTAAGAATATTTTTTTATATTAGAGTTGCTTTAGCATAGTTTTTCTATGTACTACAACTTACCTAGTATTAATAGATCTTTAAAAATAATAATATTTATTCATGTTTTGTTAAATGTAAAGTTCCTAACTATAAAAGTAATAGAATTTGGTAGAATAGGTTCATATAGGCGGATGCATCTGTCCAACTAGATTCCTATGTAGGTAATTTTTTTTTCATTAAGATAATTATTTTAATTGCTTGAATAAAATGTATGCTCATATTTTAATGCCCAATACTTATAAATAGTATTTTAATCAGTTGACTTGCAGTTCGTGTGTTTTGTTCCCATATGTAGTTTATGGGACGCCATCGGGTTAACCAAAGTAGTAAACATGCGTGTATAAAATATACTGTATCCCACACCTATTATTTTACTATTAATGGGCGGTCTTCACCCACAGTAAGTGATGGATGCAATGTGGTCAAAGTGGTAAGTAGGTGTACAAATCTTAGGTAGATGGGGGAATAGCTCTCAATCAATACATGCATGTAGTAGGTACCTACTTACCGTTATGTTAAATACCTATTTATTTTCGATTCCTTCCGCTTGGAATTCGAATAACTATAGTTACGTATAAATAATAATAATATTTTTTTTATTTTCTTTCTCCTTCCAAACTAGAATAACAATTGATACAATAAACATGACATTTTGAAGTTTGTAGGAGAAACTGGTATCCAAGCTAAGCCGGAGCCTGTGTGAAGGATAACCAGCCTCCTCCACCACGGACTATTTTAAGCTATGCAGAACAGATGCATGCAGAATATATATGTAAACATGATTTAGGGAAAAGATATAACATTAAAATTAAAATCATCGTAAAATATTAAATGGTTATATAGGATGTAACGGAAAGGGTATATACATCCGAAGGGGGTGAAAACTACATCAGGTACAGACTCTCTATAAAAAGTTTCAGCTCAAAATAAGGTACTCAAAAATTCAAACCAAATTTTTGAATTCAAGTTTATTGAATTAAAATCATAACCAACATGTCACCGGTCAATGAGGGTCATTGTCATTTTGCGTCCCTTGCTAATATTAATATAAAATTTTATCTTCCGCGATCTATGCGCCTCGTATGTACCAAAAAAGTGGATTAGTGTAATGTATATACAGTTTCCGTTACACCCTGTATATAATGGTTAATATTAAATATTAATCCTATACTAAAGTAGGTACCTAGACAGTAAGGTACCTACATAAATAGGACGTAGGCGAACCCATCATCTTTCTATTAAAATATACCTAGATACCTAGCAATGCAGAGTTTTCTTATGATACCTCTATGGTTTAAGGCGATGATAGCTCAACGGTACTGACGACGGATACCGAGACGAAGGTCTCTGGTTCGAATCCCACAATAAAATAATAATAATAAATAAATATCCTGGGACATTCGTCATACACGGTCATCTGATCCCAAACTAATATCTCGCATTGTATAGGATTTCCGTACAATGAGAGGTCAGCTTATATTGGAAATGTATAGCTTGACCTGTAGCCGTGCGTACTATGGAAACCAGATAACTGACTTAATACATATAGGGTAGTGGCACCAAAAGATGACCGACCCCCAATAGATGAACGATCGACCGAAAATTAAAAAAATATAATAACAGGTGGAGATTTCGAGATGGCATATTTTCGAAACCTATGTTGGGTTAGTCATGCTGAACAACTTTTACTATGGGACCAACAATGAATTCTCAAAAAAAAAATTTTACTTTTCATACATTATGATCGATTAAGGTTGACATTTACTATGAAGAGATAAAAATTTTTTTTGAGAATTCACCATTGTTCCCATAGTAAAAGTTGTTCAGCATGACTAACCCAACATAGGTTTCGAAAATATGCCATCTCGAAGTCTCCACCCAGTATAATCCCTAAATTTACATGTTTGTAATATTTTTTTCCCCATAAGGCAAAATTTTTTCTTCCATATTCCTTAACAACATTGACAATGACAGCCCAGACGCGCTTGCGGTGAATTTTTCTGTGTTACGTTACCCGTCAAAAATCGGTTTTATATGGAAACCTACTAACGGTAAGTCCCTCCTTTAAGAACATTGTCAGCGTATAGAAAGAATTAATGTCATATTCGAACAGTTTTGCTAGGAATAAAATCTTGATATATTCTGCTTTCAATAACTTAATATATATTATTACATTATTTACCGTTTTTTAGAGAAATTTACTGTTCAAGTAATGGATTAAATTTTGTTCACTTGAACCAATAGATGAACGGCGTTCAACTAATGGAAAAAGGTCTAATTTTTATACCCATTAAAATCTATAAGTTAAGGATTAAACACCAAAACAAAAATACTCAAATGAATTTTATTAAATTTATGAACTTTATTACCAAAAGTTGAACACATTATTTTAGAGGTTTTGATTATTTTAAACCTAACTTTCCTATAGAATCACCATTAAGATCGGTGGTCAACATTTGAACGGTTCACATTTTATTCGTTCAACATTTGGATATATTTGCCTCAAGCTGAACGAATAATATTCACTTAGAATATTATTCGTTCATTTTATGGTTCATTAATCCATTAAATGAACGAACTACTATGGAACCTACTCCTATTCAAATGTTAGTTCAACTTTTGGGTACAAAACGTTCATAATTAGGGCTTAGTGTTCAACTATAGGGATAAAACCTAAATTTCCTTACATTTACAATTTTTAAAAAAATATAAGAAGATGTAGGTTATGATTACTTTAATCCTTCAATTAATTAAAAAAAATAACAAGCGCCTATGTCATGAAATGACTGAGTTATAGCTATTTAAAGATGGACAAAACGCTTAAACGTTCATTTATTGGTGCCTCTACCCTACTACTTTTTGTTTGTAAATACATACTTAATATACATAATTACACCCAGACTCAGGTCATACAGACATGTTCATGCACACAAATGCATGTCCTGTGTGGGAATCGAACCCACGACCTGCGGCGCGTAAGGTGCCAACTGGCCCGTCAAATATAATAAGCTTGAGCTTTCGGTGAAGAAAAACATCGTGAGGAAACCATAGCAAGGTGGTAGAGTACTTTGTAGTACCTATCTGGCTGGCTATCACCCTCAAGTTGAAAATCTGTCGCCAAGCACCTATCGGTGTGTTCCGACAGCTGCACTTGAGAGCCAGATCCTTCTAGGCTTTGTGTGCTTACCATCTCGTCCACATCATCACTTAACATGGTGAGATTGTGGTCAAACACTGAACTACTTATACTTAGTACAAAAAAAAACTGTCAAATCGTGCACTCAATGTTCAAAATGGTTCGAATGAGGAATTTTCCTGTTGATAATTCGAAACACATAAATAGATGTAACGAACCAATTTGAATCTTAAGTACACGATTTGACTTGTATTTTGACCATAGAGGTATCATAAGAATACTCTAATTAGTCATTTAATTTACTTACATAAAGTGATTCGTGAAAAAAAAAACGTGGTAGGGGTACATTGATACATGGGGCACATGGATACAACCGTTATACAAATTTAACTGAACGGAGCCAAAGCTCGACGAGACGACGATACGATACAAACATACGTAGGTATTATTGCAACCAATCAGACGACAGTATCACGGCCGCTGTCAGCCAGCGGTTTGTGCTCGACGTCTCAAGACACGTTTCGGACTATCGTGGCTATCATGGCGAGCTCAATACATTGATTTGTACAAAAAAAAAAAAACATTTTAGAGGGTTTTGAATCACTTCCAATGTTGAGCAACATTACGAGCAACATGTTAATATTCATGAAATATTTTATAAACCCCGCAAAACATAACTACAATATAACGGTTTTGGTCGAGAAAAGTCGCGATTCGCCGGAATACAATAGAAATTCGCATTTTTATCCCGGAGTTCTAAAAATATTTTAAATGGCTCAAATTATTCCTTAGGCACCAAGGATTAATTATAACGCCATTCCAACGTCTAAATCATTATTTTTTTGTACAAATCTCGCCCTGATCCTTTGGTACAGAGTGGGTTTGGTTTTAATAAGTTCTTGGTGATTTCCTGTGATGCTTTTTTTTTTAAACTAAAAATGACGGAATGGGGCAGATTAATGCTATAACCTAGGGGGCTACTATATCAATGTGCCCCACATTAGAGGTATTAATGTGTATAGCATACTGATAATCATTTTTGAAGACTGATTACTATAGTTACGAAGTAATTTTGTTTTGTTTTGTTTCTGAAGACTTTTATATAAGTGTTTGTATCTAAGTGCCCCAGCTATGTATCAATGTACCCCGCATATAAATAAATATCCTGGGACATTCCTCACACACGGTCATCTGATCCCAAACTAAGCAGAGCTTATACTATGGAAACGAGATATCTGATATAATACATATACTACTTTTTGTTTGTAAATACATACTTAATATACATAATTACACACAGACTCAGGACATACAGACATGTTTATGCACACAAATGCATGTCCTGTGTGGGAATCGAACCCACGACCTGGAGCGCGAAAGGTGGAATCTTAACCAGTGGCTCGATTCTCGTAACAAAACTTCAACGATGTCGTAGCGACATCAACTATTTAAATTGTGTTTCGTGAAATATTCTGTATAAAAAATATTCAATAGTCTATACGCCTCAATAATTAGTCTATAGGATCGTTTAACAATCGTTCATTTGACGTTATAATAGTAAAAAACACAGTTTAAATGTTGAAGTCGCTACGATACCGTTGAAGTTTTGTTACGAGAATCGAGCCACTGAGTCTTAACTTAACCAACCGCGCCAGCTGACTCGTTAATATAGGGCAGTTTGATACAAATACCGAATTTGCTAAACCAGGTTATAACTTTTTTCCTTACAAAATTATGTTAAAAAAGGACGCATTCATATCGTAATTTTTTTACAATCGCTAACCTTGATACTGTTTTAAAAAAAATCGCGTCAATCTGCCCCTACTCCCCCTATTATTATAGGTATGTACGTTACGTACATAATACATAAATATGTATTTACCTACTTACACAGTGTTATATTAGCATTGCCATCCATTCAATCAAACTCACATTTCGCATAGAACACCGAAGAAAATAATTAAATACCTGCTAATCAATTGCTAATCAAAATAATTCTGTGCCCATTTTTCGTCTAGTGTGAGAAAATTGCGTCAGAGGGCGCAATTATGAAAACGGTTGTAATATGGTTATTTGACATTTTAAACAGCCCACGCTTTGTTTTGACATTTCACAAGCATCTGTCATTGAAGCGTTGCTATGTGAGCGAGATAACAATATGATTTTTCGTAGGAAGAACAAGGTCCGCGGCGCGGCGGCGCTGTAGCGCTCGCTTCCCGCCGTCCCCCGTTCGACAGTCGCGCTCTGTCTGTTCCTTTTGGTGTGCGTAGTTGTGACGGATTATTTTGGATTTTATCGTTTCAATTGATTTATCACCAGGTGTTTGATACTCGGAGGACAAAATAGGTGTGTCTAGTGACTCTAGTGAAATAGTGTGAAAGACGTATTCGCATGGATTGAGTGAACAACGATGTTACCTCCTACGGCCGGTCTATCACAAGATCAACGCGACCGGCCCGAAATGGCGTTTCAGCAGCATCGTGATGGGAGGACACTGACTCTGACCCGGGAAATTATTCGAGACATCCGCGTAGCCAACAGACAACACTCGACGTCGCCTGGAGGTGAGCCGGTCCAAAATCAAAACGACGCCACGTTTCCGCCATGCATGTCAAATTGACATCATAACATGTCAAGGTGACATTTATACAAAAACATAGCTTTTCTCGGGGAAAAATACGGTTAAAAATAAGTTAGGGCGATGTTTTGACCCAAATATCAAACGAGTGCTGTGCATTTAGGTCTGTTACGTCATCTAACAGGGCGATATCTCGGAAAAGAAAATGGCGCCAATGCGCCACATTGAAATCGAATGCCCTGCATAGTGTAATGAAATCAGTTTTATAAGCTAAATATAACCTGTGACAGGCCTAATTCTGTCATGAGTCGATGATAATATGCCAAAAATTACATAAGACAAACTGTAGCAGTTAAATAGTGCGAAATTGGCACGTGCTTGAGCTATTTTTAGATCGTCCATTTGCTACGTAACGTCCCCCCGCGCACCCCGATCGATAAACGTCTTGGGAGCCATAATATTATGGTTTCCCATGACGTATTTGTTAATTTGAGGGTAATGTTGTTGCGGGAAGTATTTCCCCCGTTTTTGTTTGTTGTTGTTATTGGATTCTGGCTGACTTTTGTAAAATGTCGCTATGACAGTAAAATGACAGCGGTCAAGCCTCACAAGATGGCTGACATCCATTCAATTTCAGTTCAATCACGCGCCACGCTAGGCAGCGCCACTATCGCTTTGTTGATATTCATGAGTACAGTTGAGGTAAAAATTCTTAACTTAACTTCTTAAATTCGCTGAAATAGGTAGACTGAGGTCTTATTACTTAGTTCAGTACACACATGTTGTACAGAAGTCCCAATTTGTCATGATGTGAGCTCTGTTGCATTCTCTCGATGATTATGCATCAATAAGTCTTTCATAAATCTTGGATCAGGATATGCATTTACAAATTATTTATTATAATGCCTGGTTTTTATTTATATCAACCCTGTCTATGAATTATCATTTGAGCACTTATGAAACAGGTATATTACTGGTAAGTGACGACCATGGCCCTGTCAATGTGATTGATGGCTGCTTTGAAAACATTCAGAAATTATTCACAAATGGTTGTGTTATACAAATTGCATGTCAAATGCTATTATTTATTTATTTATTGGTTTGCCAACAATTGTTACATTAATACATTATCTTTAATAGTTTACATAGTCTTAATCTAAATGCACAATTACTTATAGGCAAACACCACTTGCACCATAATCAACCTATTTTGTTTATATAATTATAAGAACAAAGATATATAATTTTAAGAGCATAAGATATATAATTTTAAGAACTCAAGATGTATAATTTGAGTAAACACGAGATATATAATTTGAGTTACATGTGGTTACTCTCTTAACATGGTTAACAATATTTTTTTTCTCGAAGTAGCTGATGATGTACATTAAATATCGGAAACTTCACTGTTACAATTTAAAAACCTGCTGAGTCGAGGGATCGGAGAATTGTAACCCAGGCCAGTTCTGCGAGCTGGTTTTATGGGTTTTCATGGATAACGAGAATTATGCGCCCCTAGTATCTTCATCTTTTGATGTTTTCATTGCTTCCCTGAGAATGTAGGCAGAGATCTCAAAGCTATCTACCTACCTAGTCATAGATTAGATTCTACAGAATATTCACATTTCACAAAAAAAAAATATATTGACTAAAAGAAAATATTATTAATTACGAGCTGTCCCTGGCGGTTTCACCCGAGTTCACGGGATAAAAGCTATCAGCATGCATTTCATGATGATCCGTTGAATAGTTGAGGCATGAAGGCGTAACAAACAAATTCACTTTTGCTTAAATGAAAATGTTACACATAAAAATATTGCAAACTAAGTAGTGGCGGCTGTCAGTGAAGCCCTTGATGTAACAAGAAAAAGTATTAAAAAATAAACTCATGTGGTGGTTGTTGTATCAAGGCACATTATACCAATGTTAAGCTACTGAAGATTTTTAAGCAAAATAATGTCATTTGCATCTCGTCAAACCTGCCGGGCTATTGCGTATCTTTGGCAGTAATTGTAACAAACACCATTAATGATTTCATCCAATGATGCGGTACAACAAAAACCATTCATGGGGCCTGATTGGATGAATTCATATTTTATGCCGGTTCTTACACTCAAACTCTTTCTAACCAGCGTTGTGATGTTTTGTTTCAGCATAGAGTTAAAGGCAATAGTTACATAGGAAATTTAATTGGAAATAGTGACTGCCAATATAACGCCAATTAGGGGTATAGCAACTAGTTTTAATGAGTTCTTTGTAATAAATTCTAGAAACCCCATGCAGATATTGCATTTGAACCGACAAAGGCATTATTAAATCATAAAGTTTCTTATCTTTTGTTTACATGCTTAGTTTGGGATCAGATGACTGTGTTTATTTATTATTATTCACAGATGGTCAGCAGTTGTAAAGATTTTTTAGTTGTTGTTTGTATAAAATAAAGGTTACTTAGCTTAT
The DNA here is from genome assembly GCA_951394255.1 of Polyploca ridens. Lineage (NCBI taxonomy): Eukaryota > Metazoa > Arthropoda > Insecta > Lepidoptera > Drepanidae > Polyploca > Polyploca ridens. Next base: position 13,392,362 of record OX596261.1, read on the forward strand.
CAGTTAGGTACTTGAAAGTCCCATCTCCAAATTATGATGTATGTGGTATACATTTTTCTTTTACTGTGTTGACCACAATCTCACCAAGGTAAGTGATGATGTGACCGAAGGTGGTAAACACATAAAGCTTTGAAGGAACTGGCTCTTAAGTGCAGCTGTGGTAACACACCGCTAGGTGCTAGGCGACAGAATTTCAACTTGAGGGTGGTAGCCAGACAGGTGGGTACTACGAATACCCTACCACTGTGCTATGTTTTGGTCATGATGGTTTCCTTCACTGAAAGCTCAACATCATAATAGGATTTGAACCCGGAACCTTCGTCTCGGCATCCGACGTCACTACCACTGAGCTATCATCGTCTCATAATAGACATAAAATAACATTAAAATTTATTCTAATACTCAGTAAATTGTCTCTTGTAAAAGAACTCTTAGATCATTGATAATCAACTCTATAAGAATTCATAATAGAGTCGATAATGGCATGGCAGGCAACACTGCCGGATATTTCACATTATCTCACCATTGATTGTTATCTCAAACGCTATGCGTCGAGAGCAGATGTCTCCTGTCTTCCAAGATATCTCGAGAGTGCATTGTCTTTGATCCATTATTGTTTGAGGAAATACATTCCTGCAGTCTTATCTGTGCTTGTTACCTTTTGTAAACTACTAACTGCTGTACTCAGAGCCTACAAAATCTCTACCTGTCCCTTTCTATAGCTATTCAATAAACAAAGATAGAGATACTTTAATCTGTAATTAAATTCTAATTGATGTCACTGAGTACGCCAGTAGTACAGCAAACAAGCATACGGCCCGCCTGGGTAAGGGGTTACCGTAGCCTATGAACATTTGAAACACCCGGGATACCATTATATAATTATTTTAAAATAGAATTTCCTATTTATGTTTTGCCCGCGTACTAGAGTGTTTTCCCGGGATACAAAGTTTCCTATCTAAGATCGGATAAATCCAGAACGATGTACTCTGTAAAAACTCGTCCTGCCTAAAATGTTTGCCAACTATGTAGGTATGTTACGTTTCATAATACATATTATTATAAGGTGTAAGATGTCTTAAAGTTATTTTGTAAAACCTACGCGAGCGGAGTCGCGGGAGGAAAGGAACTTAGTGGAAAATATGAATTAAATTATCGGATTACTTACACAAAAAAACAATTCATCCATTTCTGAATAATAAAATCAGCAGTTTTTCTAGCTAGGTAGGTACAGTCAGCGTCAAATGTACCTGATCACTTTAGTATCACATTACGCAATTCACAGTTTTCATACATTTTCAACCAAGGTAGCATAAACCATACGGCCCGCCTGATGGTCAGCGCTTACCGTAGCCTATAAGATATACCTACGTCTTCACTACAACTCATCACTCACGCGTTGTCAACGCTGCTTTCCTCCCCGATGTGTTTGGCAACCTTGCGGTATTCTGTAAGGTATATTTGAAGCGCTCGTGGTGTAGCATGATTAGCCGTTCTTAATCGATCGGCAAAGTTAAGCTACCACCGTCGTGGTCGGTACCTGGATGGGTGACCGCCTAGTGGTATTTCGAATCGAGCGTTTCCGTGCTTCGGAAGGCACGTAAAGCCGTTGGTCCCGGTTATCACTTAATTGTGATAGTCGTTAAGCTAGTTGGATGCCTACTACGCGGCTTGAAAAATTCCAACAGTAGGTTGACCACCAGCCTACCTCCACCGATCCGCAGTGCGCACGAGTGGTGGAGTATTGCCCATACCCTTTCACCCTCATTTGTGAAAGGAGGCCTGTGCTCAGCAGTGGGACATTATGGGCTGATGATGATGATGATATTTACTTTTGACTATAACTGTACATGGTAGGTACAAAGTCCTCGCTTGCACCACAGCTTACACTGCATCTGCGACCTGCGTAACGAGTCAGGTCAACGCATTCACAATGCGTTTGTCGATTTTCATTCAATGATTTGCGAATAAAAAATCGCATAATCGATGAGGGAATCCAGTCGATCTATTGTTCTTTTTTTATGTCAAACTGCCTACCCCTGCGGTTCTACACCACCTCTGTGGTTCTGCCAGCTGACTTGTAACACTAAAACTGTCACTGTGTAGCTCCCTTCAGTTACACAGCACAGCCAACTATGAGTGCTGTAAACTAAGTAGAAACCCCTAGGTGTTGCAAGCGTCCATAGGCTACGGTAACCGCTTACCACCAGGCGTGTCTGCTTGTTTGCTGACTTTGTGGTCAATATTAAAAAAAAAACGATATCCAACCTATGGATGAAAAAGAGTTAAACCTATAGCTAGGACTGTTGTCAGTCATATGAAAGTTAACCTTATTGCTTTACAATAAGGTTCATCTCTTTCAGCTAAAGTAGAAACTGAACTCTTGAATATAACATCAGATTGGTTGTACATAGGTACATACAGGTTGCAATGTTACTTGACCCCGTCCATTGTTGGCGTTGACACACATTGTTTGCCCGGTGTAGGTACCTATATTATATTACCTACTTTCTTTGAAAAGTTCATTATGAGAGTTTTATAATATACTAGCCATCCGCCCCGGCTTCGCACGGGTAGCAGAGTAGTTTTTTATCCTTGTGAAATGTTTTTTTCCGACATCTCCAACAATCATCGTCATATTTCAGCCAATGTACACAAAATCTTTATAAATTATACACGTAAACCTTCCTTACAAATCACTTGGTCCATTAGTGAAAACCTTATGAAAATCCATTCAGTAGTTTTTGAGTTTATCGCGTTCAAACAGACAGACAGACGCGGCTATATGATACTGGAATGTGATATGGAAATCGGGCTTTTTGTTAGGACTTTTAATTTTTTCATCTAGCCGCGTCTAGTCCTGAGATTTTGTTACAAACGTCAGGTGACAAATATACACACACGATTAGTAGTATACAATTAAGCCTTACCAGTATTAATTAAGACTATTGTTCTATACTGTTTAATATGAATGATCCAAATTAAGGTTTGGTACGTAGGTGTTTTGAATAATAATGTAACTAGACGTGGCTCGCAGTTGTAACTCGCTAGCGTGATGTAGCCTACCTCAACAAACGTGTATCTAACGCAAAAAATATTGTAATGTTAAGTACCTAGTTCCTGAAACACTGAACGTATATAGTTTGACTGGAAATTAGAAAACGATACTTCAGAGACATGATTGTACTCATGATAACAAACAACTTTCCCAAAGAAACCAATAGGGATAAATAACTAAATTAAATAAAAGCTGATGGTGTATTCTTATTCTTGTTAGGTACTAAATATTATGGGATCATGTGCTAAGTAAATTTAAAAAATGTTTCTTTGTGAAAGTTGTTTGTTATCAAGAGTACACTCATGTGTTTTAAGTATCGTTTACTAATTACCAGTCAGCCAATCACCCTATATACAAACTCTTCAGCTTTATTATAGTACCTACTTAGCTAATGCCCTATCCAACAGTCTTCTCAGTTTAAGTGTATTCCGAACCGGTGGTAAATTCAACTGTATGTACCAATGTAACGTTCATAAGTGCCTTACTAGGGCCTAAACTGAATAAATGACTTTTTTGATTTTGATTTTGAACTCATTTTATGTCAGAAATATGAGGAAAAATACCCAATCCAATTCCGCAATCAGTAAGTGCTTTTGCAGTGGATAATAACAGTACCGACCAATCACTGTATCTAAATGTTCAGTGTGTCCTGGACTTAGCCATTCAGAGCGCATTGTTGTCGGTGGTGTGGAATTGGCGGACTAGATTTCAAACAAAATGAAAAACGTCATTGCGCTTTTTCGGGGTAATTGTTCGACCTACCTCAACAAACGTGCTATCGAATTCAAAAAATAATTTTGCAAATTCTACTGTTAGGTCCAGAGGAGTAACGATGATCGGACTATCGTGTATCGTTTTTCGTAGTAGGCCCTCTGAGCAGGGCCCCGAACGTGTAAGCAAAAATTACAACAAAAAAAATACCCTCCTAATACAGGGCCCGTGTAAGGCAAGCTGCGCCACTGTTTTTGAGACACAAACAATACAATACAAACTCTTCAGCTTTATAATAGAGTAACTACTGCCCTGCGTCCTTTTATGTCAGAAACCTTCTCTAACCCGCTCTTAACTAGTCACTAAAGTTTCTATCCTTACCATCAGGCGGGCTGTATGCTTGCTTGATACCTAAGTAGTATAAAAAAAATCTTTCCCATAATTTTACCGGTTTATGTGGTGACAACAACTACATTATACAATGCCATCTGGAATAATTTGGTAGGTACACAAATACGTAGTATGACGTATATTGTTCACTCGTGATGTAGTTCCAATTCACACCCTAAGTACCTATCAATACGAAAGTTTTTATGTTTGCATAGGTATTATAGAAGAAAACATACTAGGCGGCTAGCTATAACAATATAAAAAAAAAACATAAATGTCAACACTATAAATAATTTTGAGCGAGTAACGTGGAAATGTAAGGGTGGTGGGGTGCCGGGGTGTGGGGTGTCAATCGATCGGGGTTGACGACCGGCCCGGGGTGACGCAGTACCCCGCTAACCAAGGGCATTCGTATTTACAACACAATTATATCTAGTGTAACTTCCCTACCTTACGATTTTCTAATGTCTCTGTTTGAAATGTATGCGTATCTTCTGTACCATTGATTTGGATTTGATTACTTCTTAATGTTAGTAGTAGTTTTTTTATAATTACTGTGTTTAACCGCAATTTTACCATGCTAAGTGATGGTGTGGCTGAAGGTAGTAAACACAAAGCTTAGAAAGAAACTAGCTCTCAAGTGCAGCTATCGGAACACTCCGATAGGTACTTGGCGACGGATTTTCAACACGAGGTTAGCCAGCCAAGTGGGTACTACAAAGTACCTTACACCGTGCTGAGGTTTCCTCACGGTGTTTTCTTTCACCGAAAGCGCAAGCTTTGTAGGATTCGTACCCGGGACCTTCGTCTCGGCATCCGACGTCACTACCACTGAGCTATCATCTGATATTTAAGATATTTACGATGAAAACAAGCAATTGGACTAATTTGACAGGACTTTTCTTATATTCTGTGTGTCGGAAAGAGATATAACGAGACCACCAAGAACACCTTAATCGATGTAAAGTGTTAAAACTTTCCTCAAGGGCGTATCCTGGATGACAGAACACGTGTAAGCAGTGCACACAATTTGCGTAAACAATCGCGACCTGATTCTACAAACGTTGTCGTTCGCTAAACGTCGCTTTTTACAACTAGTCCACCAATGATATTATAATAAAAAGAGGTAGATATCGCATTAACGCACGAAAATTGTTGCAGACAAATTCAGACAATTGTCGTAATTTTGCTTAGCGGCTACATATAACTATCTCTTTCTGTACCATACGTTCCGTATTATCTATCGCATTCACCTAATTCAACAATAACTGAACGCCGCTTAGTATGAGGGTAGCATATCTCTAGTATAATATCATTGTAGTCCACGCAATATTTCGTCAATGCAAGCGACAGCAACAGGGCTGCCACACATCGTTTTATTATCCGCACATCCTAATACCATAAACGCCGAAAGTGAGCTTGTCGTGAATCAAGACGTGATGTAATTTATGGTTTATAAAAGATAGCTTGACTCTGCGACAGTTGTATGAGTCATATGAAAATTAACCTTATGGCTTTAGCATAGCGGATGACTTTGGGGCGATTATCCGTAAGAAAACGGCATCTCTGTTAGGGAGAGTGCGGGGCAGCCGTAATAGTATCCTAAGGACAGTAGCGGATCACTATGATTCGCCATTCATGAGGCACTTTGTGCACACACTTATTGGTAGGAATCCACTGGTGTGTGCATAGAGTGTTTTATGCTATTTGTTTTGATGAATATTTTTATAATTAAATAATAATCTAAAGTAAATGTAAATGTAATAAATATAGTAGGTACTAACCCTAGAAATAAGTCATTTTACTAACCCATGGATCTTTGTTATCTGACTAAATAAATAAATTATTATTATTATTATAAGGTTACCTGTGTCATCATAAAATTAACCACAGATTAAACAGATGATAAAGCTATAAGGTTAATTTTCATATGACTCAAACAACTGACGCAGAGATCAAGCTATCTTTTATAAACCATAGCACGCAGGTGGCATAATGCATTGAAAAACACTACTGCTTTTTATCAAGAGTATTCAAATTCAAAAAGCATTTATTCAATTTAGGCCCTGATAAGGCACTTATGAACGTTAACAAATGGCTCTACACCGTTTCCAAATACAACATGAACTGAGAAGATTCACAGACAGTACGCGGGTGAACTAGTATTATGTAAAACGCAATGGCTTTCTGTCTGTACGTTAATTGCTTAAAACTCGAGAACTACTGCACCAATTTTGATGCGGCTTTCAAAATTATCTAGGTGGAGCCTTGAGCAATGTTTAAGTCTATGTAGCACTCGCTGTAACTAAGGGGAGCTGGGCACAGATAATAAGCTGGTGGAGTCGTGGGCATAGGCTTTTAGATCGTTTCTCAACCTTGTTAATTCCGTGACCCCCTAAAATCAACAAAGCTTAATAAAAAAACATTGCGACCCTCTCTGTTGTAATGTTATTCCATTAACATTTATCAATAATAATCTTTTGTAAACGACACTCATGTTTTGGACACTTTTGTGACTCCTAGGTTCAGAAACAATGGGCTTGTCAACAATAAAATTGTAAAAGAACTACCGTAACTTCCACTGCGAATTCCAAGAAATCAACATTGCATTTGTATTGTTAAATAATGCAAATGAAAGCCTAATTTATAGAACTGTACAATATTTTATACTAGCTGTCCCCCGCGGTTTTACGCGCGTTCCCGTGATAAAAAGTAGCCTATGTCCTTCTCCTTACCATAGGCTATCTGCATGCCAAAAATGATCGGTTGAGTAGACAAACAAACACATTCGCATTGATATTTATTGGGATAGTTTACGGGCCAGCCCCCCTAGACAAGATGGTTATCGACAATCGTCATCGTTACTAAACGATCAACTTTTGTATGGGATTGACATAAGAGATTGTTAAATATCACGTGATATTTCGATTTGAAATGTCAATCCCATACAAAGGTTGATCGTTTACTAACGATGACGATTGTCGATAACCATCTTGTCTAGGCACCCAGTTGGCTTCACCTTACGCGCAGCAGGTATTATAATATCATTGATATTTAGTATGTATTTACAAACAAAAAATGTAGTAATATGTATTATATCAGTTATATGGTTTCCATAGTACAAGCTCTGCTTAGTTTGGGATCAAATGACCGTGTGTGAGGAATGTCCCAGGATATTATTATTATAGTTAGGATTATTATTATAGCATCATATAATACCTAAATAGTAATGCACGAACGTTGCGGATTCGTTTGTAAACAAACAATTTATCGAAACGTGCGTCGTTGGCACTAGAACCCCGACCCCGTTGCACTTTAACTAGATCACACTGTAAATAATAGAATAACTAACCTATTTTCTTTTCTATACTAAGGCAACAAGCATGTGATTCGCCTGATAAGCGTTTACCATAGCCAATATAGACATTTAAAAAAATTGCCGACTTTGCCTGCCACAGACCCTGCATAAATATCTTCGAAGCCTCCATAGAGCAAACCACGAGCGAGGAGTCATTACTTTTTACTATGAATAGACGTGTTTAGGCCTTAATCTCACCAAGGTCGTACACAAAGCTTGGTAAGTCATTACCTTATCAGGATCAAGAATTTCTTGCGAGACTCATATCCTAACAAAGACAGAGATAATTTATACCAGTGATTCCCAAAGTGGTCCAGGTGGACCCCCAGGGGTCCACGGGAGACTCAACGGGGGTCTGCGTTAGATAGATCTAATCTTCAAATGTTTTGACGAGTTCATCCGAAACCAGAAAATGTCGTAATTGGTCTATGAGAAAAAAGTTTGGGAAGCTCTGATGTATACTAATAATATAAAGCTGAACGTTTGTGTGTATATTTGAACGCACTAATCTCAGAAACAACCCAATATAAAACAATATACATATGTATATGCGATTTCAGTGGGGGGTCAAACCGGGCATTAGCTAGTATAATAACAAGAACCTCCATTTACGGGCCAGCTGGCGCTGTTGGTTTAGATTCCACCTATCGCGCCGCAGGTCGTGGGTTCGATTCCCACACAGGACATCCATTTGTGTGCATGAACATGCTGTATGTACTGAGTCTGGCTGGGTGTAATTATGTATATTAAGTATGTATTAATAAACAATAATTGAACTGTTTTATAAAAATCATAAACCGACTTCAAAGTACACTAAGAAGTAATCAAATCCTGATCTGATGACAATGGAAAGTGTACCCTTGTGTCCCAAACGGGAAGTGTACCCTTTCAAATAAAAAAAGGATTTTCCAAATCGGTTAATA
>OX596261.1:13401001-13456173 GCA_951394255.1 Polyploca ridens
TACCCCTTGTCCAGCAACTTGCCGCGGCTTCGGTCCACCATCTTGTATTCTCTATGCGCCGCTTGGACGCGTTTGAACTCTTCTAGAAGTTTGTCGAAGTCTATTGACGGAGCGGGCTCGACTGGCTTTTGTACTCCTCTGAAATTATATATTTAGTTACCTAGAGTATAAACAACATCTTAAAATTGCATTTAGAGAAGACGTTTCTTTTACTGTGGGTATTTTACCGAATTTATAATCTTATAAGAGTATGAATCTAAAGTCTGTCAGGTGAAAAACACACTGGCAGGTGCTCGGAGACAGATTGTCATCTTGGCCCTTGGCCATCATGACCCGTCAGGTGTGTATTACAGTGTACATCGCCTACTACAGGAAATCACTGAATATCTAGTCAATATGTAGAGTATGCATATTTTTGACGTGTGAACGTACACTAATGTTGTTGGTGCTGCACTACACCCTGCAGTGGCGGATCCAGGATTTTCAGAGGGCTGAGGGACTTTATGTAAGCTTGTATTAGTATAAAAACAACAAAAAAAATATAAAACTTGTTAATTTCAAACAAAAAAAAAACATAAGCAACTTACAAAAAGAAGTGAAATCCCGCCAAAAACCTTCCGAAGTTTTTGGTTCAAATAGGCCTTCACAGGCACTTATGAACAGTCAGACTATAATACTCTAATGCACTAATGCACGGTTCGGAAGGTTGATTTTGCTGAGAAGAGCCGGCAATAAACTCAGCAATTACTCTTTTCAAAAACAAACTTAAATTTATTACATCAGATGTTTCCTGCGAGAGCGAGCGCTACAACCACGCATTTTTATCATTTAAATATTCGTTAATATTGTAGTAAGCCTTCTGTACTAAAGCGGCCTTTATACGTTCCTTAAACTTTAGTGACGGTAAATTTAAAATTTCATTAGGGATCTTATTATAAAATTGTACACCGAGTCTTTAAAATGAACCTTGCACTTTTTGGAGTCTATAAGCAGAGGTCAAAAGTTTATGCTTATTTCTAGTATTAAAGTCACTTTGTGGACCCAGATCCCTCCCCCTGATCCGCTAGTGAGAAGCTGCCCCTACACCACCGGGCAGCGGGAAGTATCTCGTGACGTGTGTACGTACATAGTTGTGGTGGTGGTGTGTGGTGGTGGTGGTGGTGGCGGCGGCGGCGCGGCGTGCAGGCGGTGGCGCAGCGTGTGGAAGGCGTCCCCCTGCGGCAGCAGCATCAGCACGCCGTACAGCGCCGCGCGCAGCTCCACCGCGCCGCCCCTGCCCGCCCCCGCACCCGCACCCGCACCCGCACCCACACCCGACACTGCACCACCCCCCAGTAACTCCAGCCGCATGTCTAGTGCACGGGAGATACAATAACGTTATACATATTCTCCATGAAATAATAAATTATATATTTATTTGTCCCCATGTGCTGCCAACCTTTACTAGCGCGGAAGGCAACTGGATCTCAATTGCGAATGTCGGTAATTCGGTACACACCGGTAAGTGGTTGTCCAACAGACTCTGGAGGGAGAGGTAAGGAGATCAATCTCCATACATCCAAAAGTGTCCCTTATTAGCAACAGGGTATGAAATGAAGTTAGCCGTTGTTTAACGGCCGGAAGTGCGCCGAGTCCAGTATTGATACTCAGCATATTTAACAGAAACGTAATCTTCTCAGATGAAGTCTCTATTATAATTTAGAGCTTAGTTAAACCCTCTCCGCGGGGGAGGAGGGGTGTAAAAAGTACTCTAGCGCCATTCTGGAGGAATTTGGAACTGTTATTTACTGCTTGCCGCTCGATACTTTTTCAACTATTTTGCTTCAAGAGATTATTCTCCTTAACTATACACTCCAAATCAAATAAAAAAACATTAAATCATAATACCAATAGGATTTCCAAACAGGGGAAGTTATAAATTAATTACAAAGATCCAAACTTCATACTTCTAAGTTCAAGTATATTAAAAATCGGCGCGGTAAAAATAATTGTAACGCTTGTAAGTACCTTATTAGGGCTTATACTGAATAAAGAATTTGCTAAAAATATACTGAAACTTATAACATATAACACGTGTGAATTGCCTGTATTGCTTTACATTTTATTATTTATTTATACATTTGTAAGTAAAATTGTCAATAAACTACAATATATACTCACAGGCGAATATGGGAGATTCGATGAGCTGCACCAGTTTGTCCACTTCCGTTAGAAAGTCCACCGTGATCTCAAGATCACCGCTATTATTGTGTTCAGAAAATTACATGAGATATTAAAGTAAGAGACCGATTCCATACGCCTGAAAGAGACTAACAGACAGCCGATGAAACAGAGCGTTATTCAGACCTTTTGTAATACCATTCTTGCTATAGTTCGAGGACTGTTTGTAGCTGACTGCAGACAGCAGTAGCAGTTGACTCGTGTCGCCGCGACACTACTTCTTTCTCTTTCGCTTCTATGTATTACTATGGAGGCGCATGTTTCTGAAGGTATTTCATAGTAATACATAGAAACCAGTGGTGTCGCTGTTACTGTCTGTCCGTTAAGAACTTGTACCTTTAGATTTACTTAGAATTTCATAAAACAAATTAAAGTAATTGTAATGGGTCACCACTAGTGTATGGTACAATTTAAAAGTCAAAGCTAATTATTCAATTTAGGCCCTAGTAGGGCACTTATGAAGGTCAAAGCTACTGAAGTTACCACCAGCTCGTAAGTCAGCCTTCAACTGAGAAGAACAGCCAAGAAGTTAGCTAGGTCAATCTTTAGTGTGAGGAATGGTGGTGTTGCGAGTGTCCATAGGCTATGGTAATCGCTTACCATCATGCGGGAGTGTTTGGTGCCAAATGATATTTTGGTTTACCAATACGTACACTATGCACTATGTATGTTGTGGTGTGGTCGTGTCGTGTAAAGGATACAAGGTGGCAATGAGCGTGTTGCAGTGCGTGTAGTTGTGCGTGAGCAGGCACAGCGCCAGCAGCGACACGGCCGAGTGGCACCAGCACCCGTACAGGCACCGGAACAGCGAGTGCGTCGCCTGCGCCACCCAACAACACGACCATATACCGTTACCATCAACATCAGTTTCACTCTTAACACGCAGCAGGCGAGGGAAAATAAAATAAGGTGGAATGATCAAGGGCACATTAGTTCACCCAGAGCGCGCTACACATGGTAGAACCCAACCATATTATAGTGATGCAATAATATTTTCTTTTTACTAATATGAAATGCTGTGTTGTGGGCGTTTTTTAAAATATTGGTGACATAGTGAGTCTGACCGGCTTATTGAAGTTCCTGAGCTGCAGCCTCAGGTCGTACAGCTCGGCGGAGGTGAGCAGGATGGTGTTGAGCACGTCCACCATGGTGGCCACGAAGCGCAGGTTGCGCTCCTGCAGCAGGATCTTGTAAATATTGGTGACATAGTGAGTCTGACCGGCTTATTGAAGTTCCTGAGCTGCAGCCTCAGGTCGTACAGCTCGGCGGAGGTGAGCAGGATGGTGTTGAGCACGTCCACCATGGTGGCCACGAAGCGCAGGTTGCGCTCCTGCAGCAGGATCTTGTAAATATTGGTGACATAGTGAGTCTGACCGGCTTATTGAAGTTCCTGAGCTGCAGCCTCAGGTCGTACAGCTCGGCGGAGGTGAGCAGGATGGTGTTGAGCACGTCCACCATGGTGGCCACGAAGCGCAGGTTGCGCTCCTGCAGCAGGATCTTGTAAATATTGGTGACATAGTGAGTCTGACCGGCTTATTGAAGTTCCTGAGCTGCAGCCTCAGGTCGTACAGCTCGGCGGAGGTGAGCAGGATGGTGTTGAGCACGTCCACCATGGTGGCCACGAAGCGCAGGTTGCGCTCCTGCAGCAGGATCTTGTAAATATTGGTGACATAGTGAGTCTGACCGGCTTATTGAAGTTCCTGAGCTGCAGCCTCAGGTCGTACAGCTCGGCGGAGGTGAGCAGGATGGTGTTGAGCACGTCCACCATGGTGGCCACGAAGCGCAGGTTGCGCTCCTGCAGCAGGATCTTGGCCAGCGCCAAGTAGATGTCCTCCGCGTTCAGCAGCACGCACAGCTGCCTGCAAGTGCAACCATACGTAGCCTCAATTATAGGAACAGACGCAGGTCTCGTATGTGTATGACAGCCTCAGTATGGTATTGACCGTATAATGAATGCTCCCCGGTCCTCCAGCAGGTTCTCGTCGGCCGCCAGCAGCCGCAGTAGCGCTTGCAGGAACTTGTAGTAATACGGGCTACACTCCAGATCACCTGGAACGACATTGTATTCTAAGTGATTTGTTACTTTGAAGAATCAACAAAATTCAATTAAAGTTGTGGTGATAACTTAAGACGCTCCCGATCTCGGTGCGGGTGCGATCGCGATCCGGGTGCGGGTGCCGCTGCGGGCCGCAGCTGCAGATCTCGGCGAGCACGGCCAGCGAGCGCCGCACCACGTGGTGCCGGTGCGGGTGGTGTACGTACCGGGTTGCGGGTGCGGGTGCCGCTGCGGGCCGCAGCTGCAGATCTCGGCGAGCACGGCCAGCGAGCGCCGCACCACGTGGTGCCGGTGCGGGTGGTGTACGTACCGGGTTGCGGGTGCGGGTGCCGCTGCGGGCCGCAGCTGCAGATCTCGGCGAGCACGGCCAGCGAGCGCCGCACCACGTGGTGCCGGTGCGGGTGGTGTACGTACCGGGTTGCGGGTGCGGGTGCCGCTGCGGGCCGCAGCTGCAGATCTCGGCGAGCACGGCCAGCGAGCGCCGCACCACGTGGTGCCGGTGCGGGTGGTGTACGTACCGGGTTGCGGGTGCGGGTGCCGCTGCGGGCCGCAGCTGCAGATCTCGGCGAGCACGGCCAGCGAGCGCCGCACCACGTGGTGCCGGTGCGGGTGGTGTACGTACCGGGTTGCGGGTGCGGGTGCCGCTGCGGGCCGCAGCTGCAGATCTCGGCGAGCACGGCCAGCGAGCGCCGCACCACGTGGTGCCGGTGCGGGTGGTGTACGTACCGGGTTGCGGGTGCGGGTGCCGCTGCGGGCCGCAGCTGCAGATCTCGGCGAGCACGGCCAGCGAGCGCCGCACCACGTGGTGCCGGTGCGGGTGGTGTACGTACCGGGTTGCGGGTGCGGGTGCCGCTGCGGGCCGCAGCTGCAGATCTCGGCGAGCACGGCCAGCGAGCGCCGCACCACGTGGTGCCGGTGCGGGTGGTGTACGTACCGGGTTGCGGGTGCGGGTGCCGCTGCGGGCCGCAGCTGCAGATCTCGGCGAGCACGGCCAGCGAGCGCCGCACCACGTGGTGCCGGTGCGGGTGGTGTACGTACCGGGTTGCGGGTGCGGGTGCCGCTGCGGGCCGCAGCTGCAGATCTCGGCGAGCACGGCCAGCGAGCGCCGCACCACGTCATCGGCTCCGTCCGTCAGGCTGCCCACCACACTGACGAACACCTTGTCCGTTTGCACGAACATCTGTAATCACACACATTCATCTCTTGTCATTGTTGTTGTTTGATCAAAAGACAATATAATTCAAAAAAACGTGAATGATGTCGCTGACCTCACTCGGCAACTTATTGTAAAGGTGCAGTATCCAGTCCAAAGCGGCCACTTTGGTGTGGACCGAGCTATGATGCAGCATCTGCGTGAGGACCTCCACGACCGCCTCCAGGTTGAGCTTGGCCTCCTCGGGACCCTCGGCAGCCTCCTCCTCGGCCCCCTTGGGCCCCTCGGCAGCCCCCTCCTCGGCCCCCTTGTCATCCCCCTCACCCTGCGGGGGGGAGGGCGAGGGGCTTCGGTCCGATACCACGAGCTTTGTCAACTGAAAATTTACTGTCGCTGCCGTTTCGCGGATGCCTGGATTTTACGGTTAAGAAAATTGGGTTAGTTATCATATTCAGGCCAGGAAAAAAGCTGGACGAAAGCCTGAAGTGTTTGAATGCAGATTCATTTTCTAAAAAAAGTAAATCAAATGTTCGGTTAGAGTTTAAGAGCTAAGTGTCAATATTGAGGGTAGTTAGTGAGGTCCCGTGCGCGTGCGTCGGTAGTGTTGTGTAAAGGATACTCTTGCGTGTGTCGTCGGTGTAGGCGAGGCAGGGCAGCACGGCGCGCAGCACGCCCGACGCGTACGGCAGCATGCCCGCCCCCGACAGCTCCACGAACTCCTTCATCCACGTTATCGCCGTCAACTGACCAACAACAACAACCACAACTACACTCAACAACAACGACAACTATACTCAACACAACAACACTTACATTATTACAGTTCCGGTCCAAAAAAATGTTTAACAATGTACAGTTCGATTAACTAACTAAAGCTGGCACGTTCAACACATTTACACGTTACGCTTGCGTAGTGTCTGTGAATAAGCGCGCGGTGTGCATCGCACTGCATTCGCATTGTGAAAAGTTTGTCCGTCTCTCTCGCGCTTGTCAGGCATATGAGTATGAAGGAGACAGGTTGTTTTTTGCTACTGCTCATATAGAGTGTATTTTTTGTACTCTTCCGTTAGTATTGACTGACTGATTAGAAGCAATAATGTAATAAAACATACTATATCGTGAAAAAACATAAGTGTGAGTACTGTGAACGTGCCAGCTTTAATTAATCGACCCGTTAGGTGGCCGAGTTTCTTGCCTGTTCTTCTCGATTGAATGCCGACTTACGAGCTGGTGGTGACATCAGTAGCTACCTTCATAAGTTCCCTACTAAGGCCTAAATTTAATAAATTATTTTGACTTTGAAACGGAACATCCTGTACGTCTGTTTAGACTTTAGATCGAAATGAAATGAAATGAAATAATTTATTCATTCAAATAGGCCTTAACAGGCACTTATGAATAGTCAAACTCTAATGCACTAATGCACGGTTCGGAAGGTTGATTTTGCTGAGAAGAGCCGGCAATAAACTCAGCAATTACTCTTTTCAAAAACAAACTTAAATTTATTACATCAGATGTTTCCTGCGAGAGCGAGCGCTACAACCACGCATTTTTATCATTTAAATATTCTTTAATATTGTAGTAAGCCTTCTGTACTAAAATGTAACCTTGCTGAGTTTCTTGCCGGATTCTTCTCAGTTGAAGGCCGAGTTCCGAACCGGTGGTAACTTCAGTAAATTTGACCTTCATAAGTGCCCTTCTGGGGCCTAAATTGAATAAATGGCTTTGACTTTGACTTGTACTAAAGCGGCCTTTATACGTTCCTTAAACTTTAGTGACGGTAAATTTTAAATTTCAGTAGGGATCTTATTATAAAATTGTACACTCAGTCCTAAAAATGAACCTTGCACTTTTTGGAGTCTATAAGCAGAGGTCAAAAGTTTATGCTTATTTCTAGTATTAAAAGAGTGCACATCACTTTTTTTTACTTGGCCAAGACAGCCAAGCGAAGTGAAAGGGCACTACCTACCTTTTCTCGAAGCGCTTCGTCGTTTTTTTGAACCCTCATAACTTGGGTTTGGATTATACCAGATAAACAACATTCTCAGGACATGATGTCAATAGTAAACTTATTAAACATATTAAGTTTCAATAACATAGCTATTATACTTTAGATTTTATTGATATCTAAAAAACCCCGATTTCGTCACTGACTCACTGATGATCATCAAAACTCATAGGGTACTTCCTGAAGTCCTAGAAAGCTGAAATTTGGTATGTAAGCTTGTATTAGTACACAAACAACAAAAAAATTATAAAACTTGGAAATTTCAAACAAAAAAAAAACATAAGCAACTTACAAAAAGATGTGAAATCCCACCAAAAACATTTTTATGTAAAATGTTGCCGCCAAGACATATAGCTCATACTGTCAAAAAATTATCAGATCTCATGTAGAGCCAAGCTTATAACTCTACATGCACTTACTCTACAAGCCCTAACTTCACAAACTTTACACACCTTAGTAAAATATGTGGCTTGGCCGTTTCAATACTACAAGAACTATTGAATAACAAAAAAGTAATGAACAGTGAATACATTTTTCACCTTACTCCCATGTGACGGTAGCGAAACGGCCAAGCCACATATTTTGACTAAGGTGTAGAGTTTGTGAAGTTAGGGCTTGTAGAGTATGTGCATGTAGAGTGATAATTACAGTGTCCTCCAGAAGTCTTGTTGGGTTATATAGGTTCTTTGGTATGCTAAAATTAATGTTCTGTAAGTGCAATGTTGCTTATGTGCATGCATGTTTATATTCATGAACATAATTAATAATGTGTTACCCCCTTGCTCGTGAAGCGTTGTTTGACTAGTGTACTGTTTGAGGGATCGCGTAGATAGCGTCACTTTATTGTCATTGACAAATAATGTGATGTTGTTTGCGTGACCATTTAATCGGTGTATTGGTTGAATGGCGCTTTATGAGTAGGGAGGTTAGTTAGTTAGTAAATAAATATATTATACGAGATATTTCTATAATAAGTCAGTGTAAGTTTGTACATGAAATTATATCCACGGGAACTGCTGCCGACAAACTGTCTCACAGTTTGGCAGATTATGTTAATATGTTAGTACCTACTTTATATGAATAAATAATTTAAAAAAAAAAAAAAAAGATAATGCACCGTCAAAATTAGATTTCAGTCTATCAACACTAAAAATCAGTGAGGTATCGTCAGCAAACAGTACAATTCCACAGGTATTTTTGACATAAAAAGGAAGATCATTAATATAAATTAAAAATAGAAAAGGACCTAAAATAGAGCCCTGCGGCACCCCCATATGCACAGGAGAACCAGATGATTTAATACGATTGACATCAACACTTTGAATTCTTTCCCCGAGATACGACTTCATCAAATCAAGTGCTGCACCCCTAACCCCATAATAATTTAGTTTACGTATGAGTGTCTGGTGATCAACACAATCAAAGGCTTTAGATAGATCACAGAAGACTCCAATAACATTCTGTGATTTCTCCCAAGCGTTAAAAATATTTCTTAAAAGTGCTACCCCGGCATCAACAGTTGAACGACCCTTTGTAAACCCATACTGCTCACTATGTAATAGTTTATTCAAATTAAAGTGAGCGAGTAATTGCGAATAATCTTTTCAAATCATCGAGGAATACTCCCTTTAGAGTAGTAATACTGAACAATCAAATTCCGAAACTAGTCAGTGATTTGTCACTGATTTTGAACAGTAAGGACCAATCACTGCATCGTGTGTTTTTGACTTTGCCAATCAGAGTGCATGTGTCCTTGACTTTACCAATCAGAGCGCATTGACGGCGGTGGGAAATAGGCGATTTTTTTTATTTATTTTTTTATACTACTTAGTTAGCAATCAAGCATACGGCCCGCCCGATGGTAAGCAGTTACCGCAGTCTATGGAAGCTTGCAACAGAAGGGAGAAATATAATATTTCAAACAAAATGAACGTCATTGCGCATCTTTGGGTTAATTGTTCGATGGTTTAGATGTAGCAGCCATTGACTATTGGCAATAGACAACAATTTGAAGTAGGCGTTTTCATGCATCACTATGCAATGATGTAGTGGAAGGTTACATTGTAGTATGTACTTTATCTGTCAGTGAATAAATTGCTTTGTTCATATAAAGTTACCGGCAAGTCCCACAGTTACAATAGTTACCTGCATGAGTTCCTCTGAGGACTGCGCGTGAGTGATCAGAATGTTGATCATCGCTTGGAAGTCCACCCGCGACGGATCCTTCTTTATATTTCTTAGGAATTCATTCAGTTGCACGTCGCACCTGCAAACATGTTGTAAATCATGAAATTACGAAAGTGCTGTTCGTTCGGAATTGTGTAAATTCGTCTGTGCGTATGAGAGAGAGAAAGATTGCGTGAGTGAATTAATAATCTCGTATTGCGTTTAAGGTCTTCGTACTCGGTTTAAGTACGAAGGGAGTTCAACTTTCAGTATGTCATATCAGGTCATAAGGAGCAGAAATAACAAAGTTAAATGTTTAGCCATATACCGACAGGTGGATACGACAATAAATTTTCCACCTATACGCAAGAAAATAGAGCTGTTTCATACAAAAGGTAAAGGTCTAGTCGGCTAAAATGTATGAAAACTGTATTTTTTTTACGATTTCGAAGTTAGGCCGATATTAAAAATTGTTCGTATTTATGGGTACTTTACGTGGTATCCACCGTGTACGTGTACAGTCGAGGACAAAAATAAGTATACACCACCAAGCCTCATAAAAAGTAGCCGTTCACATTATCAAAAATATGGGAACATACAAAAGTTCAAAAATAAGTAAACACTGTTTGACAATTATGTATGTAAACAACAAGTTCAATAATATATATCCATGTATCAAATCATTAATTTGTGAACAATCAAAATACTATAAATATGTATTCATCATTATAGTCAAAAATATGTAAACTCATTGAATTCAAGGCCTTCATGGAATTTAATTGAAAAACGGTAGGTATTTGAAAAAAGTTTTAAAAAAAATCAATAATTTTGTGTTCGGACACGTTGGTAGTTTCGCGCTCGCGATGTTGTCAGCTCGTGCGCAAGCTGGCTGGCAACGTCGCCTATCGCATGATGTGATTAAGTCGTTGAGAAAGGTAAAGTTATTGTCGCTCCTTGTAACAGGGCACTCACTGAACAATTTCAACAATTCGTCGTGCGTGACATATTTATTCAAGATTATTATATTTTGAATTAGTAGATACGTAGATAGGTAGAGCCGTAGCCGTGTTTGGGACTGTTGGAATTATCGTGAGATGAACTTTGGCCATATATGGTTTTCAGAGTCTGATGATGGAGTAGGAGGGTGGACACCGGAACTCCATTGCGGAGCAACGTAACCTAGCCATGTTTGTGGTTGTTGGAATTGTCGTGAGATGAACTTTGACCATATATGGTTTTCAGGGTCTGATGATGGAGTAGGAGGATGGGCACTAGAACTCTATAGCGGAAAAACGTATCCTAGCCGTGTTTGGGGTTGTTGGAGTTTTCGTGAGATGAACTTTGACCTTATATGGTTTTCAGGGTCTGATGATGGAGAAGAACGGTAAGCACTGGAACTCCATAGTGGAGTTGAACTTTTTAGATACTGGTCCGATTGCTCTCAAAATCGATATTTGAGAGTCCTCGGGGTCGAAATACAAGTATCTTTTCTCAGAATTTTGAAAAAGTGTCCGCCATGTTGAACTTTTAATATCCATTTTGAGAGCAATTGGACTAGTAACAAAATAATTCAAAATAGCGGCCCCTTTTTTGAATTTTCAGCAAAGATTCATGTTATGTGGCCCAAGGGTCCCTCAAATATACATTTTGAGAGCAATCAGACCAGTAACTAAATAATTCAAAATGGTGGACAATATTTTAAATTTTGAGCAAAGATTCATCTTATGCGGCCCAAGGGTCTCTCAGATATCCATTTTGAGAGCAATCGGATCAGTAACTAAATAATTAAAATGGCTGCCACTTTTTACCGGTCTGATGGTTAAAGAGAAAAAAAATAAACAAAGTTGAACTTTACGTAAGTACCAAGTATTAATTATTTATAAATAATTTAGTATTTTCAATGTACGGATTATTTTTCTAATATTTTTTTTAATTACTAATGACCTTATACATCCATCTCTAAAAATATACGCCAAGACTTTAGAAGGACCTTATTATAATTATATTCTATGGATAACCCACACTAACAAGACTATGCAAGACTACTCTGCAAGACTATGGAGCGTGTATTGAATCGGAGGCTCCTGCATACCTTGAAGATAACGAACTCCTCAGTGACCGACAGTACGGTTTCCGCCAAAAACGGTCTACTGGGGATCTTCTTGTGTATGCCACACATCTTTGGAGCGAAGCCATTGAGAGACACGGGGAAGCAATTGCCGTTTCCCTCGATATATCTAAGGCTTTCGATAGGGTCTGGCACACCAGCCTTCTAAGCAAGCTTCCTTCATATGGAATTCCTGATGGCCTGTGCGCTTGGATTTCCGATTTCCTGAGTGAACGGTCTATACGAGTGGTCATAGACGGGTGCTCGTCGGACCTCTTGGCAATCAATGCCGGAGTTCCTCAGGGATCAGTTCTCTCTGCAACCTTATTTCTGCTGCATATCAAAGATCTGCTAAAACCCGGTATCTTTGGGTACGCAGACGACAGCACTGTTGCAGAGAGATACGTTTCCAGCGCGCGAGCCACTAGTGACGAGATCCAATTGTTTCGGGAGGCCATGGTAGAGCGTTTGAACGTGACCTTGCAGGCAGTCTCTGATTGGGGCAAAGCCAATCTGGTCACATTTAACGCCACCAAGACACAGGCGTGTCTTTTCACCGCCAAACGGAGTCCTTACAACCAGGCTCCTACTTTCCAAAATATATCCTTGCCAATATGCGATCGCCTTGATCTCCTAGGCATAACATTAACAGCCAAAATAAACTTTGGCTGTTCTATTGAGTCGAAGGCAGAAACAGCCGCTAGAAAGCTGGGTATCCTCTCTAAGGTCAAGCGGTACTTCACGCCTGGGCAATTGCTCCAACTTTATAAAGCACAAGTCCGGTCGTGCATGGAGTACTGCTGCCATCTTTGGGATGGATCAGCTAAGTACCAGCTTGAGGCCCTCGACTCAATAGATCGCCGAGCCAGGAGACTAATTGGAGATGAGTCTTTAATTAAGGCGAAACTCACGAGCCTTGACCGACTCGAAGAAAGGTTGCTTGCTTATCGGTTTTCTACAGGATATATTTTGGAGAGTGTGCGCAGGAATTGTTCAACCTTATTCCACCATCCCCATTTTTACACCGAACCACAAGACGCCGGGAAAATTTTCACCCGTACGTTGTTGACATACCGAATATACGGACACAGCGTTTTGCATCCTCATTTTTAATGCGGACAGCAAGGGAGTGGAACTTGCTTCCGGCGTCTGTGTTTCCTGACGCTTACAATCTAGGTACTTTCAAGGCCAGAGTGAATAGGTTTCTTCTGGGTAAAAGTGTTTCATCCTAGGCTTCGTCATCGCCCCTTATGGGCGGGTCAGTGGCCAAACGCAAGCCCATCTAATTTAAAAAAAAAAAAAAAACAATTTTTATGCGATTGAGATATTTTTTTGTGGGTTATAATTTCGAAGTTATTTTGACCCATATATTATTAATCCTTATGTAATTTAATAAGTTAGTCACGATGGACATTTAATGGAGATAAAGTTTGCTCTTTCTTTATCACAGATTTAAAATTAGTAAGACACAGTATTCGCGATACCGTAAAAGGGGCGGGCCGAGACGGGCGCGGACGCGCAAATCGCTCGACACCACACGACATTGCACCCGTGCGAAGACGGGGCGAGTCGCTAGTTCAAATTTAAAGTGTAATTTATGATACAAATGACACGCAAATGACGTCATGCCCCGTTCTAAAGACATCACAAGACGTAAATATTTAATAATGTGTGCAGCGATATATATATGTAGGTACTACATAATATATCAATGAATCTTCAGTATCGTCATTGTTCAGATGGTTGTATACATATTTTTGGCACATTGAGTGGTAACAATTTTATGCATCTTTCAGGGAATACATATTTTTACTTTATCTAACGTGTACATATTAATGATCGTGTCGGGTACATATTTATGTTGTCTATATTGTTTACATATTTGTTAGCCTTTGAATGAGTACAAATTAGTGGAGCTTTTTATGATTACTTCTTTTTTATAATGATACGTGTATACATATCTTTGTCTTCGACTGTACATATATAATGTTAGTAAAGTGTGGTGTCATACATTCTCCTGATCTCGGGGTTGGGGTCGTCGAGCATCTTGAGCAGGCCGTCGAGCAGGTCGGGCAGGTGGGCCAGCAGGTCCAGCGCCGGCACGGCGTCCAGCACGCACACCCACCCCGCCACGAACTGGCGCGCGAACGCGTTGCGCGTGTACATGCGCTCGCGCAGCATCGGCACGAACGACGACAGCTCGAACGTCGTGCTCTCCGTCACTATGTCCTGTGCGTCACACTCACATCACACTCACATCACAACCTCTTGCACATCCATGCATTCAGCCCTGTCTCTATCGGTTACTGACCTATCACTTGACATGTCCGCTTTAGTCCGGAAATTATCTCACTAATAAAAAGCTACGGAATCACCGAGTGCTATAGGCTACTTTTTACCCCGGGATCGCAGGTGAAACAGCAGGCACGGGGACCAGCTAGTTTTAGTATAGACAGTGTACTTATTGTTAAAGAGCCAAATAAAATAAATGATGTACTACATAATTTTTTTTTCTAAGCATTAGGTATTCATTTATTTGACTTTCATGAGTAACTACTACTTAAATTTATACAATTTTACTTTTTTTGGTAAATACTTTTAAGCTTTCTCACATATTGAAAATCTACATTAAAAAAATAGGCCATAGGCTATGGTAAAGACATTATTTAGAGCATACTGCACTTCTTTTTATACAAGCAGCTTGTGGGCTCATTTTACGCAAAAATCTTACAGTGCTCTTCGCGTACAGTATAATAATGCTTTCAGGGTGCTGATGGGGCTGCCTCGTTTCTGTAGCGCGTCAGGGATGTTTGCTGAAGCCCGCGTTGATTGCTTTTATGCTATAATGCGTAAGAAATGCGCATCTCTGGTGCGCAGGGTGCGGGCCAGCGCCAACAGCATCCTGAGCATGATTGCTAGCAGGCTAGACTGCTCTTTTGTGAATCACTGCTGCAGGGTTTCAGCTGGAGCGGTATCCCTGAAGCAGTGATTTAATCAATCAGTCAATCGAAAAATAAGTAATTGTAATTGTACTAACATAGTCTTTAAGTCTTTTATAACTAACAAAATATGAGTCATTGAGCTTGAAATAAATATTATTTAATTTAATTTAATTTTATGGTAACCGCTTACCATCAGGCGGGCCATATGCTTGGTTGATACCTAAGTAGTATAAAAAATATATAATAATAATACGTTTTATATTATCACATTGATAAATATCAGACATGTGGCGCCTCTGTACCACATATCTGATATTTATCAATGTCGCCCTGGTTCATATTTTTAATCAATGCTATTTTAATCAATTGTTTTTTAAATAATGTAACAACAAATACCTACCTAACCTTATCAACCTATACTAATACATAACATAATTTATAATAAGAGTGTAAATATAAAAACAAAGTGCTTTTAATAAATAAATGTTACCCCTACTACTACAGTTACTGTAAGCATTGACAATAATAAGCAATAGTACGCAAGCTGTATGAGATAGGTAGGTGTACCTTAACAAGTCTATCGAGCAGCTCGGCGGCCTGCTTGACCTGCGGCTCGGGGTCGGCGGCGAGCCGCGCGAGCGCGTCGAACACGAGCGGGAAGTGCGCCAGCGAGGCGCCGCGCGCGATCTTCACCACGTTGAACAGCGCCTCGGCCGCCTGGTACCGCACGCGGGACTCGCTCTCGCTGAAGCACGCCACTATCGGGTGGATCAACTCCGATAGGTATTCTATGCAGCCCTGGTGCACGACACGACCATTCAAATTGGTTCAGGATGCCATTTGGGTCATTATTAAAACTGGTTTGTAAAACTTGCAAGTACGAAAATACTTGACAAAAATCTGCTCTTTGAAATGGTGATTTTCCTTCACAACAAAATTCTTGTACCGGGTACTTAATCACTTGACTCACAGTTAATTCATATGCAGATTAAGGAGCTACACGACAGGTTAGCCAACCAGAATGTATACTTTTCAACTTTTGTATTCCCAGGGTAAACAACTTGTATTGTGTTCTCCTTCACCTCCACAAATGTTATGGATAACAGTATGGCTGCTGAGAGAACCTGTTAATATTGGCCAAAGGCTTATCTGATTATGATGAGACTTTCAAGCTATCCCTAAGAAAATACTGAACCATCCTGTGAAAATTCCATAGTCCAATAGGATTAGCCATTTCCAAGAATAGCCAATAATAACAGGTTTCAGAGACACATCCTCTCTGCAGCCAGACTATAATGAAGCAACACCTATGTTTTTTTTTAACTAAATGGGCTTGCATTGGGCCACTGACCCACCCATAAGGGAGGAAAGGATTTTTGGAATGAAACTAATACAACCCAATTTGGGAGTTTCAGACCTGAGGGTTTGAAATCAGCAAAGCATATTGGCAAACAAGATTTTTGTGACAAAAATGAATCAATATCACACAGGCTTCTGCAATAAAAAGTTATTTTACTCATACGGACATACAATTTCCTGTGTTATAATTCTACATACCTTTCCAAGGCCAACAGCTACTGAAGAAAGACCCATCAGTGCTCCATTCTTAACATTAGGATTGGTTGAGGACATCAAGTCTTGGCCAAGGACTCTAATTAGCCGTCTGATCTGACTTGTGTTGTTAGCATCACTGAAGTCTTTCACCATTCTATAAATAATGTACAATAATAATAATTTCCTAGGGTTATTCTTTACACATGGTTATCAAATCCCTAATTAAACAGAGCTAGTACTGTGGAAACTAGATAACTGATATACTATTATGCTTACTGATCCTTTTAAGTATTATTATTTCCCTTTTGCAAATCCCAAAGGAAATAAAAATTGTCAAAGAGAATATCTATCTATAAATACCACTGAATAGATTCAAATGCATTGAATAAATAACCCAAAGAAGCACAATGACATTCATTAGTTTTAAATATATTCCACCAATACCCCACCACTGACAATGCTCTCTGACTGGCTTAATCAAGGACAAATGCTCTCTGATTGGCTTAATCAAGGACAAATGCTCTCTGATTGGCTTAATCAAGGACAAATGCTCTCTGATTGGCTTAATCAAGGACAAATGCTCTCTGACTGGTTTAATCAAGGACAAATGCTCTCTGACTGGCTTAATCAAGGACAAATGCTCTCTGACTGGTTTAATCAAGGACAAATGCTCTCTGACTGGCTTAATCAAGGACAAATGCTCTCTGACTGGCTTTTTTATTATTATTATTAAAGCTTTATTTTCCACTTAACAATTTCTCAAGCATTTATATATCATTATTCATTATTATTTATTAAATTGTTATGTGGCCCCCCATGGGTAAAAGCCTCCTCCATCCCTTTCCAACTTTCCCTATCCTTGGCTATGTGCATCCAGTTCTTTCCTGCCTTGTTAATTATATCATCAGCCCATCACTGACTGGCTTAATTAAGGACAAATGCTCTCCGACTGGCTAGGTCAAGGACACACTAAACATTTTGATGCAGTGATTGGTCCTTATTGACAAAAATCTGTCTAATTGTTGCAGAATTTGATTGCTCGTATTATAGATTCTGGAAAACTTCTTGGCAAAATTTGGGCATAGTGAGGAATAGTATGCACAGGCAAACTGGCAAGCAACATACATTTACTCATTGATTATTTTAATTTGTCTCACACCCGGGGTGGGTGGGTGAACAAATATATGTTCTGGTCCACAAACAACATTTTAAAATTTACCTATGCAGTTTACATTTCTTGCCAAGAAGTTTGCCGGTTAAGGACAGCTATAGATATAAGGTATTGTGTAATGTAAGGAACCATGAAGATTGTAGTAAAGATAAAGATAATTTTATTTGTTCAACATATGTTTTACATTGGGTATACATTATGTATGTATTAGGAATCAGCATGTTGTCCAGTTTTGGCTTACAAATGATAATATTATTAAGATATCTATTCAAAAAGAAGTGACAGTAATTTTTATGGTACCAGTTTAGAAACTATGGTGATGCCTCAATCTCATTCTAGTTTTCATATATAACCCTAAGCTAATGAGTGTGTCTTAAGGATATGTATATTGTCTTGCAGTCGCAGTAATAATATAACTAATGTTAGAATCAGTAGGAACTTAGGAGGGGAAAATAAAATCGGTCATACTTTTCAATCTCAACTCCGGCAAATTTTCGCTTATCGTATATCTTGTCGCACAGCCCGCGCACGCAGGCTATGCTTAGAGGCGCGTAGTCTCTTTCAGACATTTTTACTTCAACTATTTTAAACTTTAAAATTATTTATTCGCTAAATATAACAATGCAAAACGAACAAACACCCACAAAACTGTAGTCTCAAAACTGTCAAAATTATGACATGTGTCAGAACTGTCAGACTTCTTAATTTTAAGTTTGGCAACCAAATCCTTTTTATTTCTGCCAGTATTGAGTTACAGTCCTCCATGGATTATTAAATCCATGCAGTCCTCAGTCAGCACGGAATAGATAAATAAGGTTGGAAAGGCCCTCGCTCCAATTTTGTACTAGGACCAGTGTCGCCGCTTGACCCCCACTATTTTAATTTCTACACATACGCAATCATATTTTTACAAATATTTCGCACACAACCAAATCACGCACACATAAATCTCAGGGCAGATATTCGTTCGCCCACTAGCACTAAGCTACCGTGGGCATAGACACTCACACACGCAAAAATGCATACACCTGTCAAAAATGTTGACAACTTACAGTAGGGATGGGTAGTGTATAATCGTTAAGATGAAAGGATGGCTGCAAGAAATTTGAAAGATAGGTATTTAACAAATCTATTGCTGTCGCGCTGTGGCCCGGATATCAATGTGTGAGTGAACAGACTGTGCATGGTGCAAGTGTGCGTGCCGACCGGCCGCCCGCCGCCCGCCGTCCGCCCCTCGATGCCTCACTTCGCATCAACTTCGCATTTACTTGTAATATTATATTTCTGTGATTTGGCCGGCGACTGGCGAGTTGATATACCTTTCAGCGCTTGCAGTTCTGTTGTTCCAAGTGATATTAGGGATTTTGAAATTAGAACAAATACCTAACCATACGTTATTTTATTTGTATTTTGAGTCGATATAAAAAAATAGATTATATATTCGACATTTATGTATGTAATATTATTGGAACTGCATTATATTCACATAATGATAATCTATTAGGGCTTCCAAACAAATACCTATACAACATTTTATAGATTTATATTTGTCCACAGTCCACGCATTTCTTCGAAACTATTTATCGAATTGTGAACATTCTTTTTTTAATGCCTTATATTTACTTCAACTTAGGGAACAGTGCGAAAGAGCACGTCGTATTCCATTGAAAATATTTCGCTGACTTTAAGACAGTGTCAGATTAGAGTTATTTTTAATATTTTGTGAAGAAGTTTCATCAAAATCGGTTCAGTTTTTTTCAAGATATGGAGTAATACGCGTGAAGGCCTGGCTTGATACGAGCAACGTTTTATTATGATTCTATAATATTATCTCAAGAGCTTGTTTTATACGTATAAATAAGCTCTTACACTAGTAAAAAGAACTACTTCATAATACACAAAATAATATGAAATAACTGTAAACTGAAAATATCTTAAAGTCAGCGAAAGAGCACTTCGTATATATTCAATTAAAAATATTATAGCTGACATCAAGACAGTGTCAGATTAGAGTTATTTCATACTCGACACGTATATATGTAATATTATTGGAACTGCACAATATTCACATATAATAATCCATTAGGGAAAATCTATTACAAACAAATATACAAAATTTCATAGGTCTTTGTATGTATGTATGTTTGTACGTATGTTTGTATGTATATTTGTATGTATGTTTGTATGTATGTTTGTATGTATGTTTTTATGTATGTTTGTATGTATGTTTGTATGTATGTTTGTATGTATGTATGTTTGTCCACGCATATCTCCGAAGATATTAATCGGATTGTAACCATTATTTTTTTATTGGTTTACATTTACTTCAACTTAGGGAACAGTGTAAGTTTAATAAAAATCGGTTCAGTGGTTTTCACGATATGGACAAATATGTGTGACGGCCTGGCTTATTGATACGAGCTACGGGTGTGGTGTCAAAGGAAAAACATCTCAAAACCTGGGGCAAATTATAGTGCATTTAAGAAAAACTAAAAATGACGAAATAAAAAAATAATTAAAAAAAATTTTATCGACTTCCATATACACTAAAAAGAATGAAATATCTCTAATCTGACACTGATTTGAAGTTAGCGAAATATTTTTACTGGAATACGTCGTGCTCTTTCGCTGACTTCAAATCAGCGTCAGATTACTTTTTTTTAGTGTATTTTGAAGTCGATTTAGTTTTTTTAAATTACTTTTTTATTTCAATTACCAACTTTTTTATTTCGTATTATTTAGAATTTGACCAAGCTCAAGCCAAGCCGCCGCACGTATTACTTATTCCATATCTTGAAAACAACTGAACCGATTTTAATAAAACTCTCACTGAGTTGAAGTAAATGTAAACCAATAAAAAAAGGTCACAATCCGATTAATAGTTTCAGAGAAATGCGTGGACAAACATACACCCATGAAATTTTGTATATTAGTTTGGAAGCCTGAAATTTTGTGAAAAAGTTTCATCAAAATCAGTTCAGTCGTTTTTAAGATATGGAATAATAAGTGTGTCGGGCTGGCTTATTGATACGAGCTATGGGCGTTGGTTGTGTCAAAGGGAAAATATATGAAAACTTTGGTCAAATCCTCGAAAATGTAAGAAAAAAAAATTACAAATCGATTTTAAATAAATATACCAGCCAAGTGAGAGTCAAACTCACACACAGAGGGATCCGTACAATATTAAATAACTTATCGTTGCTATGACAAAAAAAAAGAAGTTTCTTGTATGAGCGGCCCCTTTAATTTTTCTTTTTCATTTTTATTATTTTTTGTTATAGCGGTCATAGAAATACATATTCTCTAAAAAATTTCAGCTGTCTACCTGTTACCGTTCATGAGATACAGCCCACTGACAGACAGACGGACGGACGGACAGCCGAGTCTTGTTTGGCACCCTTCGGGTACGAAACTAAAAAGTATAGTCACAATCCGATTAATAGTTTCCGAGAAATGCGTGGATAAATATACATAGTTACAACCATACATACACCTATAAAATGTTGTATATTTGTTTGGAAGTCCTAATAGATTATCATTTGAATATATTGCAGTCCAATAATACATACATACGTGTCGAATTGATAATCTCCTTTTTTTAAGTCAATTAAAAATAGATATTTTGTCCAGTTATTTTGAAAAAGGTTACTAATTATTAGATATTATGATAACCTTTGAACGATCACATTTCATATTCTTTAATCCTTCATCACTCAAAAGTATAAAAAAGAACAATCTTGGTTAGGGCACACTATACCTTACATGTAGGTTACCAAAGACGTTATACTATATCGATATCGATGAACAACACTAGAGCAGGTATCGATAATATATTATCGACTACTACGCGACACTTCTTTGACTGTATATGTATTTGTCCAAGCCTCTCCTCCCTCAACCCTGCCCGAATACAGGCGATAGAGACAACTGCAGCTTGGATCGATTATACCTATTTAAAATTGACGAAATCGCTATTTCGTAATCCCCAGTTTCCTCCTCCAATACTGAATCGATTTTAATTATTTTTCAAGAATAGTAATAAGAAGGGCTTTGGCTATGTCGGTCGGTTTTCCTTTTATTATTTATATTCGTCAAATTTGTTTTCTGGACGTCTGATAAGGGCAGTTAAAAATGATGAGTTTTTGTGATTTTAGAAGATTTTTAGTTTTTATAATAATTAATTTATGGAGAAAAACGAAACCGAGGGACATACAGTGGCACCTACAGATTGCATGGTAAAATAATCATTGCTCTAGTGTCATTATACAAAGAGGAAACTGAGGATTACGTTTGTATGGAACAAACGCCACCAGCATATCCTCTTAATGAATCGGTTCGATTATCAATTATTATTCTCATAGAACTTGGAATCGATAGTTGCATGGTTATGCTGTACGGATTACACAAAACTAACATATCTTTTTCTATTGAATTAATTATATTATTATTCAGCATAATGATTTTTTGGACCGGCAATAATCAATTTGTGACAATTAAAAACTAATAAAACTATTAGGGTATGTAGTGGTTTTTTTACGGATAACTGCGTGATAGATATATAATATATTATATTATAGTGCGCAAATAACGAAAATTTTTACAACAAATTATATAGTTAACTAAATCTTAACTTCTAATGTTCGATTTGTTTTATTTCTAAACTGATTATTGATAGTCTGGTTGTTCGTTGTGCTTGACACTTCACTAAGTGGGTGGGACCCGCCAATGAAGAACGACATTATCGTTAGTAAGTAATTACCGAAAAAATACGATACTTCATAGGCGTGAGCTGTTAAAATTATGAAGCTAAATTTGACAGATTTGATTTGCTTGATAAAGTCGATATTTTTATCGATAAATTATCTGATGAATGCGTGGGGAAAAATGTAACATGAAATTAATATTAAGAAATTATTTATTTTATTTTTTTACTATATACTAGCTAAAAGCGCAGCTTTGTAAGGGCTCGTAAGATTTTTTTGTAACTAAGTTTAATATTTTAATTTCAATAAGCCCAAATATGGTTAGGATAAGGATACGTCGTTCCACTATGGAGTTTCAGTGCTTACCCACACTCCAACTCCATCATCAGACCCTGAATACAATATATGGCCAAAGTTCATCTCACGACAATTCCAACAACCCCAAACATGGCTAGGATACGTTGCTGCGCTATGAAGTTCCATTACCTACCCTCCTACTCTATCATCAGAGCCCGAAAACCATATATGGTCAAAGCTGTTCTCAGGACAATTCCAACAACCCCAAACACGGCTAGGATAAGTTGCTCCGTTATACAGTTTAAATACCTACCATTCTACTCCATCATCAGACCACATGTGGTCAAAGTTCATCTCACGACAATTCCAACAACCCCATCCAGCGCATGCCCTCCTACTTCATCATCACACCCCGGAAAACCATATATGGTTATTGAGCTATTATCACTATAGCTCAATGTATATGGTAAGTCTTATCATCTAGACAAACATTTTAATTACCTATGCTAAATTTCAAATATAGATTTGATCCTATACTTTCAATTCTTGATTGTGCATCATCTGTAGAGGTGTGATCGTTTTTTCGTAAAGTGTACCACAATGTGTAGAACTGAATCGGATAGTAG
Source organism: Polyploca ridens (assembly GCA_951394255.1). Lineage (NCBI taxonomy): Eukaryota > Metazoa > Arthropoda > Insecta > Lepidoptera > Drepanidae > Polyploca > Polyploca ridens. Next base: position 13,424,005 of record OX596261.1, read on the forward strand.
ATCTGACCAGGGAGAAAATTCTCATTCACTCGAATTAATCACTTGTTCCAAATAAAGTTCGAATTCGTACTTTTTTCGAGTGAAAATCAAGTTAGGCTATTCTGAGAATTTCGAAGCCGCCATTTTCTCTTATTTTTCGAGGGCTAGCGCTCGAACTACTTCGACTGGTCGGGACCGTTCGAAACGTATTTCGAATGCGAACTATCAAACGTCAAACAGTTAGGTTGTCATTTGGAAACGTAATGACAGATAAGCCTAAGGATTTCCGTTACTCACAGAAAATATTTTGTCATATAATATTTATAATTATTATATAAAATTGATTAACTTATGAATTCCGGAAATATTAGGATATAATAAGAGTAAAAAGTTGTTTTAAATATTTTATATTCATTAAAATCTTTTAAATTTTAATTTAAGATATAAAATTATCACGTACGTTAACAAAACGCAATTATCAAGTGAAACGAAACGCATCGTGCAATTTGTATCCATCATAATGGCAACATTTACTCCTTACACTCGAACTTATTTCGAAGGTTAGTTCGATTAGTGCCGAGAATACAGGAATCGAAAAATAGTCGAAATAGAACTCGTAATGCAAGTTCGATTCGAAGGCTAGTTCGAGGGAAGTGAGAATTGGGCCCCAGGTCGTCGGTCCACCTGGTGGGAGGTCGTCCCGCTCGGCACTTTCCAGTACGTGGTCGCCACTCGAGAACCTTTCTTCCACATCGGTTATCGGCTCTTCCAGTTACCTCTACCTGTCACGCCAATCCATTGTTCCCTGGCGTTAGGTTCTTTAGGAAACCTACAATTTATAATTTATTGCATTAGTCAAATTACATTTTACTTAGATTATAATACTAAATACATCATAGTAAATACTCGTAGATGAGGAGGGGTCTTATATGTCCATTTATATCATTCGGTCACATTCATTCAATGATTAATATAATATCTAATTTCAAAATACGTCTAACTAAAAATGTACTATCGTTAATTAAATACAAAATAATTCGAAAATTATCTTTGTCAAACGTAATTATATTATATATAGTCTAGAATTCTATCGATGATTTTATTTAACCAAACCACATGGTCACGTCACTATCGATAAACATGCTGCGCCTTACATCACTGCCAATCAGGGAAGACGCAATGTATGCAGTACATTGAAAGCGGATTTGGTCATTGCGCTGATTGAGCGAGTACACATCGGTCAATGTATGTTTTTCATAACTTGTTGTAATAATTTTGTTAATGTTTGGTATTTCATAGTGTTCAATATGTTTTTATGTTTTTTACTAATAATATTGTAATTAAATGTTATTTTTGACTTACCGATGGAAAGATATACCTCCTCGCTCTATACTTGAGGTCTGACTTTTTTGTCTTACACGTTATTATAGCACAACACGGCATTATAAGCAGAGCTCTGTTCTCCAATGTAATCCGACGCGCACTGACCGCGAATCGGTCGAGTTATGATTATCGAATCATAACTGTGGCGCGCTTGCCCCGCCCACATTACCATTCTAACCTTATTTATCTGTTCTGTGTCAGTCAGTCACCGTCCATGAAAGTCATGTTTTACTACAATTGTACTAAAAGTTTTCATGGACTTTTTGAGACTACTTGAAAAGTCACGATATGTATCACTTGTGCATATGAATTGATCTTTATTGGATAAAATACCACCGATAATATGCAATAAAACGCGAAATACACGAATTTATGAAAATAATAACGAAAATGCAACGTAAATCTGCAAGATCCCGCCAAAAAGTCGGAAGTGACTGGAAATTATAATATAACTCGACTCTGGCAGAAATAATTCCTAATTTGGATTTGGTTGCCAAACTTAAAACTAAGAAGAAGAAGAATCATAAACATACCTAATAGTGAATTAAATATAAATTCAACAATTCAATATCAGTTTATCAGTAGCAATTATAATATAATTATGACAAGTATAAAACTACAAATTTACCACAATTTACGAATTTTAGAGGCGAACACGACATATTGAAATCTACCTCATAGTCACATAATACGTAGTATCCCCTATAGTGGTCTGTGGTCACATAGTACATTTTTAAAACTGTCAAACAAAATCACGCGATAGGGTTTCCATCATAACTTACTTTACCTACTTTAGAGGTAAGAACTACTTTTACTTTTATCGCCCGTTTTGCCTCGCATAATGATGAAAATCAAGATGTACGTTGTGATTGAAACTTTGTTGTGTGGAGCTTTGAGTAATTAGTCACAGTGGAAATTCATGAATACATAAACATTAGTTTTTGTTACATAAATATTATTACATGTGGTTTTAACTTTACATACATTAAATTATAAGTTATAATGCGTGGTGTGGGGCAAAGCTCTGCTGTGAATATTGCTGTATGAAACCTTGAGAGTCGCGTAGGCTTTCTTATATTATATTAACTTATTGGAAAAGTACAAATACATTACATAAGTGCGATTTATTTCACACAATTTGAGACTAGGTATATAAGATTCGTTTGTTGTAGAACGTATATTTTATATAGTTTTTGCATAAACTTCTAGTGAACCATGTAAGAGCATATATTTTTTGTATACCATTCAGTTAGCAAACAAGCATACGGCCCGCCTGATGGTAAGCGGTTACCGTAGCCTATGGACGCTTGCAATACCAGGGGTATATCGCGCACGTTTGGCTACCCTAATGTATGTATGTTAAAGTGAGTAAGACTTCATCATATGACTGAGTATCTCGAAGCCCAGCCATAGTACGTTGATAAGTAGAGGGGCTCTACCGCGTATCTTGGTGGTAATCGCAACGAACACCAGTCATGAATTTCAACCAATCAGCCCATCAATGGTCTCCGTCGTACCGCGTCATCGGAGGAAATCATTAGCAGCGTTGCCATTAGGGTACGCATTAGTACGCATTGCGTACTATTTCGTTAGGTAGCGTTCTCGGGTACTCTCCCGCCAATTTGCGTACTATTTTACTGACGAGGCATAATTTTTTATCAAAATAATAAAGTTCAATACTTTTAATTTCTGTCAACCAAGTTTCAGCATAAAATGAGTACCACATACCCCGGTGTGTTTCTTTTTAAACATCGAGGAACAATTCCTTTAGAGTAGTACCGAGCAATCCGATTCCGAAACTAGTCAGTGATTTATCACTGCTTTTGAAGAGTAAAGACCAATCACTGCATGTTGTGTTCATGATTTGACCAATCGGCGCGCATATGTCCTTGAATTAGCCAATCAGAGCGCATTGGCGGTGGTGGCAAATTGGCGGAATAGATTGCAAGCAAAATGAACGTCATTGCGCTTCTTTGGGCTAGTTGTTCGATGTTTTCAAAATACGCTTTTATTAGCTTAACTTGTATGTATACGTATGTAATGGAATCTTCAAACTTAATTTTCATTGACTTCCAAACGTCAGATTAAACCGAATTTGAGACCATCAAGCTGATCTGATGATGGATTCGGAAGGTAGGCACAGGAACTCCATAACGGAATAACGTATGTTAGCCGTGTTTGAACTTGTTGGAATCGTCTTGAAATGCAGTTTGATTACATATGCTTTTCAGGGTCTGATGATAGAGTAGGAGGGTTGGCACTGGAATTCCATAATGGAGCAATGTTTCTTAGTCGTGTTTTGGCTTGTTGGGATTGTCGTAAGATGCACTTTGATCATTTATGGTTTTCAGGGTATGATGATGGAGTCAGAGGGTAGGTACTGAAACCCCATAGTGGAGCAACGTTTCTTAGCCGTGTTTGAGCTTAATGCTGCCTAAATGTAAGCAGTTTTAGTAATTAAGTTTAATATTTGAATAAAAATCGTGGGGCGCTTTTCCTTGAAACTCAATAGAATTTCTTATCATTATTATGAAGAAATATCGTAAATTACAAAATGAAAAGCGTCCCACGCTTTTTCATTCAAATATTAGACTTAATTATAAAAATGGCTTACATTTAGACCCTTACGGGATAGACAGAGAATATACATAGAATCAATTTTATTAAAATTTTACATTTCTTTAGTGCATGGCTTTTTAAACATGTTTTTTTGTTTTTTTTTTATTCCATGTTCGTTCATCATTCTTTGTTACTTTTTGTGGTTTCACAGGTTTGGTTTTGCTCTTTCGTGGTACCTTCGGTTTCAGCGCGCAAACGTTAATTACAATATGCAAATAATGCAATTAATAAACATACTTTATCTGAGCAATAACTTGAATAATATTGTATTGACTGCGTACTCAAAACTTAAGTTACGTACTATATTTAGGTTCTGTGCGTATCCTATCGTGAAGTCACTCTGGCAACGCTGATCATTAGTGGTGTTGTGTTCGTTATGATTACCATCAAAGATACGCAGGCAGAAAGCGAGCGACTGATGATATTTGGTCACTTTCACCATCGGCATAGAAGATGGTCTGTATATATAGAAATGTGGTCTGTCAGATATATGCAGCTTATGCAAAATTAGCGTAAATAATAATGATATAATACTTTAAAGAAAAAGAGCTTTACATGCCTTAGTCAAAGACTCATCCACATCCTAAAATAAATAATCCTTTTAGTCTGTACCATAATACAATTAATAGGAACGATCGATCCGTAGCACAGACTAGGGAGAGATGCTACGCATATCCGTAGCGTGTGCCTCGAGGATATTAGGTATTTATGGGTTCTACATCGGCAAAGAATGGTAGAAACTAGAAAGATATTCAGTAACGGAACGGAACTATGATGGAAATGTGTCATTGTGACTGATATGTGGGTGGACGAAATTACAGGGATATAAATAATTATTGTAACGGCAACACTTCTATCGCCTGAGTTGTGTGACCGAAGAGTTGTTTTTTGTGTTTTATTTTGAATAAACTGCGCCTGATTTTACATATCTCTGGGCTATCAAATGTCATTATACTCAGAGTCAGAAGTGTCGTATAGTAAATGTGTTTGTTAATGTTTATCAGTTGTTAGTATCGTTAGTATAGAATAGTGCGCGTTCGAGATGCCTGTGACTCTCATGGACAGGTTGCCCTTGCCGAATCTCAAGGTTTATACGGCGGGTAGTGTTATGCTGCTTTCTGTTGCTGTGTATTATGCCCTGAGTGTGACCAGTGACCCGAATTGGCGTGTAAATGCGACGCTACAGCGGCAGGAAGGAATGGAGGAGGCTGGTGGCGGTGAGGTTGCCCCACTGCTGGTGGAACCGGCTGCGAATGGCACGAGGAACATCACTGAACAGTTCGTGGACGTGGTGGCGTTCATGATGCAGGAGCCACTTTGTATGTGGGTAAGTGGTACAGTCAATTTTTTTTTAATTTATTAGTAAATTCTTTGCTATTAAAATAAATGAATCAAAAATCTATTGTTTGAAGGCTAAAAACTATATAGAAAAATACCTTCTTTGGTATAAGAGTAGTACCATGGGGTTGGGAAAACCATCCCCTTTATAATTAAATTCTCAGAAATTTCAAGTATGCAACAGGAATTATATACCTATACAATATCTATGAGGTGCATGTTATGCTAACTTCATGTTTTTTATAAGCAATTAACATTTTCCTTATACTTAATTGTTGTATTGTACTTTGTAACAACTGTAAGTATGAAAAAACAATAAAATAAAAAATATTTTCACATAATAACATGATGAATGTAAAAATAAAATGATAATGAAATATTTTCACACACTCTTAGGACACAGATAACAAATAATTTTAATATTATGCCAATACTTTATCATTATTTATTGTAGTAATATGGATTTCACCACAAGTTTCAGTACTTTTTTATCATCTCTATGTTATAAAACAATTCTATAATATGATAAAATTATGTGCTCATGTCTGTATGGAAATTAAATTGTTTATCTACAAAATATCTTGTTCAAAATAATTTGTTCCCAGTTGGAACTTCTTTAGTTGTTTGAAGATCTTAAAAAAAAACAATGTATTTAAGTAATTATGACATGTCCAAGGATTATACTCAGGTCCCAAGAAAAATCCTTTCATTCCATAACTATGTTTTTACTTAATAATAATATTGCTTGAATAATTTAAGTGTTATCAACTTCTGTATTTTGGTATCAATAAGTGACGTTGATATAGCATTGGATATTTGAAGGTTGTTGACCTTCATTATTCATGATCATACACTAATTCAATAATACATGAGACAAAACTTGACTAAATGTTCTTGACGTTCTATTAGAATATTTAAATTAAGGTCACAAAAACAGGTTGTAGAAAATATGTGCCTTCATCAACAGCACTCTATACATCCTCATGTAGTTTGGGCACTGACCAGTGCAGTGGCAAGTGCAGAGATCCTCTGCTACCTATAATTTATGTAGTATCTTTATTATAAAAATAACGATATCATACCTGTAATACATGGTAATCTATATACATAAAAGAGAAACTGATTGATTGACAGGAGTTCTCATTGATACCTCATTCCTTCTCCTTAATTGATAAACCCTTTTATTGTATAATGTTATTGTAAATACCAATTAGTGTAGCTATGATAATTACATCTATTCTTCACACCAATTAAGTAAATATGGTTTTAATGATGAGCATTAAATATTTATAATAAACATGTCTTTATAAATAAAGTAGAAGGAAGTATTCAGAAGGAAGCGATTAGATCAGGCACAGTTCATCAAAAAATGCCTATTTTGCATTCAATGTAAAAGTTTTTTATTATATGTATTGTATAAGAACACAAACTTTCTCAACTCTCACCATTGTTAATCAGTCTAGTCAATAAAACTGTAATGTAACAGTATTTAATATAATGTGACAGCACAGCAGTTGCTAGTTGCTATGAAGGTACAGTCAGCAACAAAAGTATCTGAACAGCATGTCTACCACATACGGAAACGAACTTATTTAACCCGTTGGTTCTCGCGAGGGATGCGTTAAATTTGGCACGGTATTTAACTTTAAGTTCAGGAATAGGACATAAGGTACTTTTAGAACTACAGGGTGGACTACTATACATATTCCACTAGCTTTTGAGCTACACTTACAACCTGCTCAGAAATGACACAGTCAACCTCACACAAGTGACAAATGCCATGGGTCATAACAACAACAATCAACCAACACTAATGCACTCTTTTAATCAATTACCACATAGCAAATCCTTCTACACCAAATACATTGAAAGCCCAATATATTTTCCTCTATTTTCCTACCCCTGGTAAAAATAAAAATATTGTCTCATTCTCGCAGCTAAGATCAAGTTAATTGGTGTCTACTCTATATTTAGATCATTCTAGTTTTAATACGATCATGTTTTCTAATGTACATTTTCTTAAGCCAGGAATAAATTAAATGTTTGGTCGTTTGTCCACTGTGGAATCAAGCAGATCTGCGGTGCCTGGATATCGCACGCGTGGTCTTGATTCCCACGTGTTTTTCAGTCGAAGTATCGAAAAAGTTTTAACATTCCTTGGCAACCTTCATTCGGTCAGTAAACTTCACTGTAGGTTCACATACTTTGATGAGTAAGTACCTACTTGAATATTTAATATAATAATAAATAGTTTACCTACATATTGGTAACTACGTCGAGCTCCGTGAGAATTCGCACATTTGTTATTGATTGACCTTCCATCATAATTTATCAAAACCGATTATCAATGTGATAATTGGTGATAATACTCAAATAGACCTTCGCGAACTTACGAATGTTCTGACTCTAATACCGGTTCGGAAGGTTGCATTTGCTCAGAAGAGTCGGCAATTCAAAACAAGCTTAGATTAATTACATAATATTTACATTCTATTCTCATTGATAACAATGAAATTGCGTGTCCTTGGGCAGTCAATCAACAAAGTTAATTAATTGAGGAAAAGGACCTTTACCGCGAGTATGTAGGGTCCTTTCGCCGGTATCGCGACCACCTTCAGTAGGCGACCATTTGACGTACTACTTTTCTTTAAATCAAGATAATAGTATTTGTAGAGGTAACATAAATAAAAAATAAATCTAACGTGCTTTATAAATAATTATGAAATAAGAATTAACACAGTTTGAAACAAATGGGTTAACCCAGAGCCGAAAAAATATTGCTCAGTGCGCGTCTTGATTTAGTGGTGAGTGGATGTACCGCAAGTTGGAAAAAAAATAACTCGGCGCGCGGTGCTCAAAGGTAAGTTTTATTACTTATTTCATGTTTTACACACAAGTTAGATGTTAAATTGTACAACCGATAAGTTTTGGTTATTATTTTGTTGTATTTTGCTATTTTTAAACTTATTATTAAGATAAAATCAAGTGGCCGGTAACCGAAATGCTTACTTATCAAAAACGTTAGATAGCGACCACGTGGTCGCCAATCGACGAGAATCGCATTATTTTGTTATGTTCAATATGATCCTAATACTTCATACAGGACTGCTACAATTTTGAATGTAGCATTGTAAAAGCTTTTCTTTGTAGTTCTTTGGTAAACGACCACCAGTTTCTTTGAAAGAACTTTGTTTAATTTACGTACGAAATTGGGTGCTAAACAGGTGGTCGTAAACCAAAATAATCGAAATAAAGACATTGGTTTCCGGCCACCATAATTTAGTATGAGAAAAATAACGGCCGCTAACAGAAATTGGTATGAAAGTTCATTGAGTATGCGACCAAGTCTGATTTTTAGGGTTCCGTAGTCAACATGGAACCTTTATAGTTTCGCCATGTTCGTCTGTCTGTCTGTCTGTCTGTCCGTCCGTCCGCACTATGTCTCAAAGACTCTTAGTACTAGAAATCTGTAATTGAGCGTGAATATGCAAATGAGTTAGAGGAAGAGGTGTGATACAATCGAGACAAAGGGACCAGATCCTGTAATGGGTATAGAAGCTGTTCCTTTGTGAAGTACCGTCTCACCTTGTTCAGGATACCAAGTTTTTTGGCAACAGTCTTAGCCTTTGCCTCGATGGACCATCCGAAATTAAGGTCAGAGGATAAATTGAGACCCAAAAGATCTAGGTTTTTGGATATCGGTACAGATACATCACGAAATGCGGGAGTCAGCTTGAAGGAGCTCCTCTTGGCAGAAAAAAGACAGGCCTGTGTTTTAAAGGCATTGAACTCGACCCTATTAGCGGTACCCCACTCGGCAACAATTTGCAGAGCCGAGTTCAACCTCGTAACCATATCCTCTCTGAGAGACTGTTGTGGCGGATCGGATATATAACTCTCTGTGACGGTGCTGTCATCTGCGTACCCGTAAATTCCAGGTTTCAGGAAGTCGTTAATATGCAGCAAAAAAACGCCTAGCAGAGAGAACAGATCCCTGAGGAACACCAGCCTTGATCGCCTTTACTTCCGACGAGCAGCCATCGATTACCACTCGAATAGACCGTCCACTCAGGAAATCGGAGATCCAGGCGCATAAACTAGAGGGCAGTCCATATGAGGGAAGCTTGCTGAGCAGAATATCATGCCAGACCCTGTCGAAAGCCTTCGAGATGTCCAGTGAAACTGCTAGCGCTACACCGTGTTTCTCAATGGCCTCGCTGCAGAGGTGGGTAGCACTAGGAGATCTCCTGTAGATCGATCAGGACGAAAGCCGAATTGTCGATCACTCAGGAGATCATTGTTTTCCAGGTAGCCAAGAAGTTTGGCGTTCAATACACGCTCCATAATCTTGAAGAGTATGGAGGTGATTGCGATAGGTCTATAGTTCGACGGATCTGTACGGCTACCCTTTTTGGGTATAGGTTAGACGTTTGCAAGTTTCCAGGATTTAGGGACACGTCTTGTTTTCAAAGAGTCTGAATAGGCGTGTGAGAATAGGAGATAACTCAGGGGCACAGGTCTTCAATACTACCGCCGGGATCTCGTCGAGGCCACTAGCCTTACTCACGTCTAGTCCACGCAGCACTTTGAGAACCTCTTTTTGGTGAATGCTGACATCCGACATTTCGGAGCCGCAGTGAGGAATACAAGGTGGAGGTTGGCTGGTGGTGTCTAGGAAAGCGTTGCTAGCGAAAAATATGGTAATGTTGGATACTGGGGCTTTCAGCAAACATTTGTTTATACCTGATCCACCACAACGAGCAAATATTGATGTTGATAATTTTTTAAATGTTATATTACTTAATATTTAGGATATTGTTTAATTCTATTACAACTATTACTAAGTTCCTACGAAATGTAAGATTTTTATTTTTTAATTAAATGAAGACATTACACCAAATGATTACCATATTTGTTTTTATTAAGAGGCAAAAATTAAAATATTTTTAAAGCGATTATAATTGTTTTAATGGCAAATTTTTCATATTAAAATAGCAGTCGCAAACCAGGTCACTGGTGGTCACAAACTGATAAAAATGGTCGTAAACCGACGTTTTCGCTATATTTTCACTTTTTCAGCATTTTATACATATTTTTGTATGAATGTATTTTATTTTATGTTTTTGTATCCAAACTAGATTATATTTGGAACAAAGTCACATTAACATATACTATTTTGCGTGTAGACAACATTTTTTTTTCCTCATCTTATGTGGGCAACCCAGCTAACTGGTCGCTAACCGGCGAAATGACCCTACTATGACTCATGTCTAGTACCTACCTACTTAAGCTAAACAAAAGTTGTTGATTTTTACAAGTGTTCAATTTGTTAGGTAGGTACCTGACCGAGTAACCGATCAACCAGAACCTACCTCTGAAATATCTGAGATGGCAAAATGTTTTTCTTTTTAATTTATTCCATTCGCTGTAAAATATTTTGTTTGTAACACTGCTCCAAAGAGGTTTCTTTTACGCAACTTTCCAAACTTTATGAACTCCTTGCAGGTTTGTCGACATCGAGGCACTTAGTGAGACTTGAGAGAAAGTCTGTATTCAGGTTTTAAAAGTATGAATCTTTACCGACACGTTACTCTACCTACATTGTTTGAAAGGTGTCGCTAAACTTTGAACCCCAATTGATTGTTTCCATTTTTTTGTCAACAATCATTCATCAACATACACAAGACATTTTTTTTTAAATGCTGCTTAGGTAGCCTGTAATACAAGCATACGGCCCGCCTGATGGTAAGTGGTTACTGTAGCCTATGGACGCTTGCAACACCAGGGGTATTAATCGCGCTTTGCCGACCCTGCAGAAATCTCTTCACACCCTGTTTAAAAAACCCCATGCTGTACTCCATTGGGAAATCCACGGCGGGGAGCTCATTCCAAAATTTGAGCGTCCGCGGATGGAAGCTCCTTTGAAACCACATAGAAACCATTCTGGTTTCAATGTTGCAGCAATTTAAGTTGCTTCCATAATAATTTCATCAATACTTTGGCGTCTCAAGTTAACTGTTATCTGTCCCCGAAGAAATTAGGCGTTTCATTCTAGGCTACCACAAGATTTCATGGCTTATTGACCTGAATTGTAATCTTGTTATTACATTTGAACCAGATAAGCTAATTGCAATGCATAATACCTAACGTACATGATGTTAGTCAGGCTTCTATAAATCCTGGTCAACAAATGCGCTAGAGTCTACGTACCTACTTAAGAGGACTCAATTCGTCATACTTTTCATATAAAACCTCTGTACTTATCATGGCGTTGTTAAACATTTTTCGTTAGATGTTTTGAACAAAATAGTATCTTGTGCACTATATCTAGCCGTGTATCTAGGCGTAATTTAAAAAAAGTGTGAAACAAATTCAGTCCAAGCCTCCGAAAAACAGCGTTTTTGCCTGAACTTTGGCCATATCTAATGTACCTATAAATTGTAAAAGTAAAGAAAACATTTAGATATCAGGCTTGCAAATGTATTGGAGATTCTAAATAACTAACTTTTTATTCACAAACTTGTAAGATTTTTTCACAAGAAGTATACTCCTGGAACAAGTTTTATGAATGCGAAATCATGAATGACGACCTAGCGAAGCGGCCGCGAGTGATCAGCGGAATTTACCGACTGATAACCGACGGCTCTGATGCTGTCTCTCTTTTTTCGCAGTCAAACATTACGTTGGATGAAACAACAAGCTTTTAGACTATGCTTGCGTTGAAGTTGCGCCGGCCACAGAGGGCCACCTTAAGCTATGGTACATGTGATGTATCCTCTCACGTTTGATATCTTATTATCCGTAACAGTCAAATTCCTTAATAACATGACTAAGGTATTTGACGGTTACGTAAAACTGCTGCACTACACCACATAGGTACCTACCTAACAATGGAATGTCCTCCGGACCTTTGCCTGCTCCAACTCCCATCTGATCTCTTTGGATTCAAAAAAATCAAAAAGTATTTATTCAATTTAGGCCCTGATAAGGCACTTATGAACATTATAATACCTAGCTAGCCTACCTCTCAAGCTCGTCAATCAATGCATCTAGGACCTAGGTACATAAATGTTGTTGTAAATAAATTAATGACGGCACCAGTGGCGTAGATTGCCCTCGATGCGCCCTTTATTTACCTGAAGATTTTTATGAATTTTTGCTTGCACACGTTTGGGCCCCTGTAGTCTGGGGCCGCCGTATCTTTGATACGGCGGTAGTACGCTCCTGCTGGGTACCATCATATTACTTATCTCTAGAACAATTGGTCTAGAATTTTGATTCTAGAATTTAATTGATGCGTCATTCATTACAAAAATAGAAATCTTATGTTGTTGTCAGTTTCTTGTTAAGATGTTGTAAATACTTTATATGGAGGAAACCTCTTCAAAACAGTACTAATATAAATCTCACGAGATACCACCAATGTGTTGTTTGTTGATACAAGACTATTGAGTAATAAAGCAGCAGATGTTTCAACCGTTATTGCTCTGCTTCGAATATAATTTGCGCCTTCACAAAGTTGACCTAATTTAATCTATTTATGATAAAAAACAGACTAATAAAATGTGTCGGTAATGTAATGTCGGAGCACGCAGAAACATTACATATTATGGAAGCAATTTTTTTTTGTCATACGATAAAATTGTAGAACAGTTACCTACTGATACTAAAACACCTCGCAGTGATTCATCATGATTGTAGGAATAAGACGTAGAACTGATGATAAGACCTCAATTAGGTTCCAATTAACACCCTGCGCCTTGAATACTCCGCGAGACCTTTCAATATCAATTAGATTGTTGACTAGTACCAAGAACTGTTATTACAATCGTTTTTATGCTGGTGTTTATAAAAATAAATCGACGATAGCGCGCGTGATCGCGTCACAGCGAAATATCGCGGCGTGCCAACACAATGCTCTATGCTGGCTGAGTTTGTTTACTTAGCCGTAGCAGATCGCGCCAGCATGTCGTCACGCCCACTGTTCACGACTACACCCTTTAACATGCCTCTATCGTCCCTCGACCCGCACATAACACATTATGCTATGTATGCCTGCCCACTCCAATGTAAATAAAGATCTTATAATTATATTATATACCTACTTTACATAAGCTAAGTTTAGAATAAGAAATTTTATATTGTTTACTTTAAGGTTGTAGGCTATTGTTTATGTACTAGGATGTTTTGTTGTTTGTTATTTTGTAGTTATTGATAGTTTTACATTGTTTTTGTATTAGATATAAGCATTTTTAAATAAAGAATTTTGATAGGGCTCTCGCACGGTATTGCCACTTTTCAACATTGATCCGTTGCCATAGCAACCGATTGTATATTGCTAATAATAATAATATTGCACTGTAATCATTTACAAATCTGACATAGGCATGCGCAAAGATTAAAATTACAATATAAACAGCGCAGTCAGGCCCATACGGCACTCATTTCTCTACGCACTCTCCTTACATGAACAAGTCAGAAAGAGGCAATACTGCAGTACAAGTTTCAAGATTATTTCACCGCACAAATCGAGTTTCATTTCAAGCTGCTCGTACCCGTCCAGACCTCTACTCCTGGTAGGGTTCGTCAACAGCGTTTGGTCCATCGACGTCGGATAGAAAAAAGAAAAATCAAGAATCAGTGCAAGAAGCTTCGGTATTCTTCCGCTTCGGTTCGTCGGGCTTGTTAGCAACGAACATTGGAAGATCGGGGCAGATTGTGCAAGCTGTGGGTTCTCAAGGGCATTGGGATTGGCGCGGTTCGAGGGGCAGGCAACGGCCGCGAACGTTGGGTTCGAGGGGCAAGCCACAGCCACGAACGCAAATCGGTGCCCAACGGCGAGACTACACGGCGGGTATCATCGAGACTACTGCAGCGTGTGGACGACACGGCGTGTACATCGAGACCACTGCAGCGTGTGAACAACACGGCGGGTATCGTCGTGACCACTGCAGCGAGTGAACAACACAGCCGGTCGAGACTTCGGGTTCACCGAGGAAGAGTGGCGGACACAGTCAAACGTCTTTGTTTCTTACGCGGTGCGCCGCGGCTCACGTCTACCACCTAACGGTGACAAACGGTAGAGTGAGTTAACGCCTGTTGGCGGGAGTAGTGGACCGGACGACACTACCAGTGGTGCCTTTGTCAAGGCGCACTGTACAGTCTGATCGCGCCAGTAAGGTGTGGGTGAAGTAGACGGCCTCTTGAGGGCACGGCTGAGGGTGTGGACGATCCCCCCATACCTGAGCACGCTACTTTCACTCATATCCCTCTGCCGGGCGGTTCCCACCTTTCCAATTCTGCACGTTTCCATTCCTGGGAGAGCGTGTTCCGAAGAACCACTCAAACAGGCTGATAGGGTTGTAGGGACGTTAGGGAGGTAGGAAAATAGGGAAGACGGCATGGAAGATCTCCCCCAGGCGAAGATGAGCACCAGGAGTCAAGCAAGAAGAAACAAGACGCAGTCCAGGGAGGAAGAGGAGTCAGCTCCGGAGAGCAGCATGAGGAGTTCTCAGAAGGAGACTCCTAGCACGGTGCAGAGTGGAAGCACCGAGAACACAGACAGCACGGGTACGGGTACCGAAAGTACAGAGAGATCCGAGCAGTCACGGAAGGACAGAACGTCCAAAACCAAGGAGGTACGCGTGTCAAGGGAAGGTACGGTGGTAAATCGGACCGGGCCACGAAGAGCATCAAATTCGGTGATTTCATCAAGTTCAGCGCAAAGGAGAGCCGCATTAGAAGCACGATTGGAACTCGAGCGAAGCCAGAAAGAGAAGGCAGATGCGGCTGTTGCAATGGCGAAGACCAAGCTGGAATTGATCGAACTTCAGGACGAGGAAGACTCATCGGATGCGAGTGACGTGGACAACAGCGATTACGTATCGGATTGGGTGGAGAAGTCACGACAGAAATCCATTCAACGACAGCGCGAGGGAAACCTCAAGAAAAATGGGATGCCGGCAAAAGGGGACGTGTCAACCCTTGCATCCGCGATCGTGAGCGCGATCAAGAGCGTGAAGGAAAGCAAGCCTGCTCCTGCACCGAAGTACATAAACGAGTTGCATCATTTCGACGGCAACCCGAGAGAGTGGATAGCTTTCAAGGCTATCTATAGAGATACCGAAAAATATTTCTCTGACATCGAGAATGTAGCCAGACTGCGAAGGGCTATCAAAGATCAAGCAAGAGAGTCCGTCAAGTCGCTTCTGTATACCAACACGCATCCTAAGGAAATATTGGAAGCATTGGAAAGAAGATTTGGTCGGCCCACACATCTCATAAAGAGTGAGATAGCAGCTATCAACAAGCTGCCGCCCATGTCCAACGACATAAAGGGCATAGGCATATTTGCCAGCGCAGTGGCAAATAGTGTCAACGTCATCAAGCAAATGAATCGCAAGGATTATTTATACTCAAGCGATTTGTCAGAAAAAATAATTGACAAAATGAACATGAACGTGAAATTCAGATGGTACGAGTACAGATCAAGCAAAGAAGACGAACCCATACTGATTTCACTATCAGAATTCCTCAACAACATTGCGGATCAATTCGAAGCGTACGACGTGTCAACTACGGAGTTCGTCAAGAAAAAGAGAGAACCATTCCGCAGTCGACCACTACGCAGTCAGAAGGTCAATACCACCAACTTTGCACAGTCTGACAGCGAGAGCGACACTGAAACTGAAAACAACTACGATAGCGACTCTGAGTTCGAGAGAGAGAGAGCTATTACGTTGAACGAGACACCGGTGAAAGAGAGAGAAGATATTGTCCTCGCAACTACCGGAGGAAAACAACAACCAATCACATGTCTCGTCTGTAAAAAAGAACATGGACTAGTGAAATGTCCTCAATTTCTCAAGGAAACCGTGAAAAATCGATGGGAAATTGTTAAGAAACTAAAGGTGTGTTTCAAGTGCCTGAAATCGAACCACAGACACTTAACATGCAAAGCCAACCCGTGTGGAGAAAATAATTGCACGAGGCAACATCATGCATTACTTCATGAAACATTACCCAAAAAAGAAGAACCGAAAATCGCGTCTGTAAACCACCTAAACTCAACGAAAGCAGACGTAAGGATCGTTCCTGCGGAACAATACAGACCAGAAACGCCGAAACCAATTTCTTTCGTCGGCCACCTACACAATAGAACCGAAGACATCGAAAGCTCAACCAAGTCGCACTTCGACATTGACCCCCATGGTATTACACCTACGAAGCCTGCAAGCGACCCGGAACAACGAGAGCTCGCAACAATAGATAATTCCAAGAAAAGTCTATCCGATGGAAGATTCGAATGTGGGTTATTATCGCATTCCGATAATAAAACGATGCCAAATAACCGCGCCAACGCTATGCAACGATTAATAGGTATTACAAAGAAAATCGAGGAAAATGACGAATTCAGGAAAAACTATACCACACAAATTCGAAACCTATTAGCGAGCGGACACGCAGAACCGGCGACGTGTCAACCTACATCACCTCGGACATGGTACTTGCTCCATTTTACAGTGGTACACCCACAAAAAGGCGAGCTACGTTTATTGTTTGACGCAGCGGCACATACAAACGGAAAAAGCCTCTACCACGCATTATCGTCTGGCCTAGACTTACTGCAATCCTTATTTGGCGTTGTGATACGTTTCCAAAGCAGACCGATCGCCATTGAAAAAGACAACAAGAAAATATTCTTGCAAATACGCATGCGCAAAGAAGACAGAGACAGCCTGCGTCTTCTATGGCGACAGAAAGAGACAGATGCCGAACCTCATGAATACAGTATGAAGTCTCTTTTCGGCGCGACATCGTCTCCACGCTCAGCTACCTATGCAAAAGACAGAATTACTAAGGATTTCAGCAAAGAACACCCGCAAGCTGTATATGACATACAAAGATTTCATAATGTGCACAAACACCTGCAATACGATTCTTATCAGTGGCCTGAAGATACGAACGACTACTCAATACCTACCACGGGCAAGAAAAAGTCGAAAACCATAGCCACCATACGACGAATCAAAATACCTATTCCCGACTTATTACGATTTTCATCATGGAAACGACTACTACGAGCCACACCACGTTTCCTATATAGCGTCGACATGTTCAAGGCCAAAGTCAAGAATAAACCAGAACCCGTCGCCTCTATCAAGAAAACCGTCAAAGACAAATCATGGAGAAAATACGAACGAAAACGTAAACAAACTCCTATCGAACGTGCGCCGACGATTACCACCCGTACCGTACCTTTACCCGTAGAGTACCTACAGTATGCCGAGACACTGCTCGTCAAAGCCATACAACAAGAAAGTTGGGCGAGCGAATTAAAATCGCTACGAAATAACCATGTACCTAACGAAAAAGATTCGCGCCTAAAAAGGCTAACATTGACGCTCAGAAACGACATAATAAGAATCGAAACTCGTATATCATCAGCTGACTGTGTGAGTGACACATACAAGGAACCCATAGTACTAGACGGCAAGCACCCGATTACAAAGTTGCTTATACAACAATATCACTGCGACTACAATCACGCCAATCATAATACAGTTATGAATGAAATACGCCAAAAGTACTACATTACTTCGCTACGAAACACGCTGAAGTCTATAACGCGAGAATGCGATTGGTGCAGAACGCACAAGTACCTACCTATACCGGCCCCCATGGGCGACTTACCACCAGAACGCCTACAACAACATCAACCGCCCTTCACATGCACCGGAGTTGACTATTTTGGCCCTCTTATCATATCAGTAGGCCGCAAACAAGAAAAAGGATGGGTCGCACTCTATACATGCCTAACTACACGCGCAGTGCACTTAGAGATAGTGCCGTCTCTGTCTGCCGACAGTATGATCTTATCACTCCGCCGAATGATAGCACGGCGAGGAGCGCCATCTATAATGTACAGTGATAACGGAACCAACTTTGTAGGCGCTAACAAGGACATGCAAATGGAACTGAAAAAACTGACTGATAAGGCTCAACAGAAAGGCATCAAATGGAAGTTCATACCTGCTGGGGCACCTAACATGGGTGGAGCCTGGGAGCGCTTAGTACGCTCTGTCAAGGTCGCGCTATCTGCCACCTTAAAATCTCGTCAGCCACGTGAAGAAGTCCTGCATACAATATTGTTGGAAGCTGAACACTTAATAAACTCACGTCCACTTACCGACGTCTCATTAGACCCTCAAGACAAAGAAAGTTTGACTCCAAATCACTTCTTAATCGGAAGATCGAGTGGCAACGTGATAATGGGTACATTCGACGACAAAAATCTAATAGGTACAGCCAACTGGAAAACTGTACAAAGATTGACTGATTTGTTTTGGAATCGATGGCTCACCGAATACCTACCTACTATAACACCTAGGTATAGTGCCAACTCCAAGGGATTCACCAACCCAGAAGTCGGAGACATCGTGTTCATCATCGATTCATCATTACCTCGAGGAGTATGGCCGAGAGGGCAGATTACCCATACTTACCCAGGCCCCGATGGCAAAGTTCGAGTAGTAGACGTTAGAACCACAGCTGGAGAGCTACGACGACCCACATCCCGCATAGTGAAGATAGCATGACGTCGTGAAACTCTGTATATGGTGCTCAGAAACTCATCTTCGCACGAGGGGGAGACTGTTCACGACTACACCCTTTAACATGCCTCTATCGTCCCTCGACCCGCACATAACACATTATGCTATGTATGCCTGCCCACTCCAATGTAAATAAAGATCTTATAATTATATTATATACCTACTTTACATAAGCTAAGTTTAGAATAAGAAATTTTATATTGTTTACTTTAAGGTTGTAGGCTATTGTTTATGTACTAGGATGTTTTGTTGTTTGTTATTTTGTAGTTATTGATAGTTTTACATTGTTTTTGTATTAGATATAAGCATTTTTAAATAAAGAATTTTGATAGGGCTCTCGCACGGTATTGCCACTTTTCAACATTGATCCGTTGCCATAGCAACCGATTGTATATTGCTAATAATAATAATATTGCACTGTAATCATTTACAAATCTGACATAGGCATGCGCAAAGATTAAAATTACAATATAAACAGCGCAGTCAGGCCCATACGGCACTCATTTCTCTACGCACTCTCCTTACATGAACAAGTCAGAAAGAGGCAATACTGCAGTACAAGTTTCAAGATTATTTCACCGCACAAATCGAGTTTCATTTCAAGCTGCTCGTACCCGTCCAGACCTCTACTCCTGGTAGGGTTCGTCAACACCCACCAACATCTACGTAACATCGATTATCCCTCAACGCAATACAATACCGATCATTTCCTAACGAGCTATTAATTTAAACAAATATTTCCATGTTACTTTTGAAGTGCAAGTCATTGGACGTTCTTAATGGCCCGATTAGGATGAGACTAATTGCCATTTAGTATACTGATTCATACCTTCTGTCTGCCTCCGTTAATCACATTCATCATCAACTAGGTTAGGTTGAAGGCCACTGTGATGAGCGCTTTTAGGAGGAGGCCCGACACACTTTGGAGGTGTACCTACCCAGCCTGGGCACGCGAGCGCAGCGAGCTCTACGCCGAAGTCGGGCTGATCTCTCGCTGCCAAGCGTAGTTAGCGCTGTGGTGGACAGCGACATCGTGGGTCTCCACTCCGCATAACTCGCTCGCAAAAGGAGTGGAGACCACGCTAGCTATCCGCCGCAGGAGAACCGGGCGCCGGAGGGCGGCTTTTTAGAGCCTCCTTTCTCCCAAAAATGCCCACGGGTGGCAAACTCGGATGAGTGTCGCCCATCAACATCGGGCTCGAGTAGTTTGGAGCGTGTGTTCCCGCAAGCTACTTAGGAGAAGACGGTGAAGAGCTCCGGTGTCCCTCCACCGTTGACGAAAAGGAGGCCTCCGAACAATGAGGATCTCCCCAAATAAAAAATAAAATGCTAGGATTAAGAATTCAAGCTCCTCTTAGGGGTACTAAATATGGTTCAGCAAATATAAATCTACGACTTCGTATTTTAGGGTCGGCAACTCGCAAATGGTGCTACCAACTTAGTATTTTAAAACACATATTATTACTGCAGCAAAATCACTGTATATTATAGGTACCTGTTATTATAT
Organism: Polyploca ridens; assembly: GCA_951394255.1. NCBI lineage: Eukaryota > Metazoa > Arthropoda > Insecta > Lepidoptera > Drepanidae > Polyploca > Polyploca ridens. Next base: position 13,444,444 of record OX596261.1, read on the forward strand.
CCTAACTGGCGTCCTACATTCTCACTTAGCAATTAGCATTAAAATCATTATTTAGGTATCTACCTGACGTACAATTTCAGATAAATTATTTTCGTCTAGTAGACAATGTCATAAGAAAAGTGGAAACTATTGTGGATTGTTCACAAAATACCAAGCAAAATAGGTACCCATAGCTTTTCTGTATTGATTGACTCGAAACAAAATGTTCAATAATAGTCCTTTGTTCTCGGTAAATAGTGGGCAACAAAATGTTCCTAATCCTAACAGATATTACATCTAAATAGATACCGCGAGTGTATGTACCTACTACGCGTGTCAAAATCTGTGCTAAATGGAGCTAGGGTTACCATATCTCAGGATTTGTCCTGAGATTTCAGGATTTTTGGACTTTTCTCAGGATTGCGGCTGGATTTTGCAAATCTCATGAAATCTCAGGATTTTTTGAATTTTCAATAAAATACAGCTTACATTTTAAAGATCTCTTTAATAAAAAGTTAAACAAAGTAAAAATAAACTTCCTTTGGTAATAATTGCACAATTAAAATCAGTACTTATTTATCCAAGTAGATACTTAATCAGTGTTATCATACTAATACATTAAAAAAATTCAGAATTTTATGATTTTTTTGAAAAAATTTCAAACTTTAAAAAATCTCAGGATTTTTCAATGGAAATCAGGCTTTTTCTCCGGACTTTTGATTTTTTCATCTGGTAACCCTAAATGGGGCACAATGTTCTTCTTTTGAAAATCTTTCGAGCGGTCAGGGAACTCGCATAAGTCTGCATGTCCACCAGAGATGTGTAGCGAGGGATATATTTAGCTGACAAATAGGATAGCTTCATTTTCACGTTAAAAATCGAATGCCTAACTAAATCAATCTTGTGACATTATGATAGGTTCAAAATAAGTTACACGAATACATTCATGAATAGAATAGAATAGAACTTTATTGTACACAGTACGTTTGGTTTTCATACAGATGGAGGGACTTGCGTTATCTATTTAGATTTGTCTGTGTATGGCAGCTAGACAGCATCTTATTTTGAGGTAATGTAAAAGTCAGACAGAGTATTGTATAAGTGTTTAGCTTCTCTACTACATATTTTAGGTACATAGCACCTAGCCATAAGGTATCCAATGCAATTTACAAATCATTCTCTTTAAAAATACTGTTTCCAAAATAGCAACTGCAATGGCTAGAAGCCAATTCGTCTTTCGCATTTCTCACCTGCTTAATTATGAACAGTTGTTGTATTTATTTAAAAAAATCATTGTCGTCTCTATTCACAGCTATATGGGTAGAGGTCGTCCACCTAGCTTTACGCTTCGTAGTCAATACAAATTATATTATGCTCTGCTATGTACTCAGCAACGAAGCTGTGTGTAGGTGATGTTTTACAATTATGATTCTGATATTAAGTCATGGAGAACAAAATGTTGTGTTATACATATCACCAAGAAATCTAGCCTAAAATAAATAATACAATGTAGATAGGATATGCAAATATTTGCCTTGACCATGACTATTGGATGTCGAGTGGCCATCGCATCGTATTCACATCACCTTGTCTTTCTTTGTCAGTAAATGCCAGCGATTTCCTTGCTTTAAAGATTGAAAAATGTTTACAATCTCCGCAAATTAAAAAGGTATTTGACGTAGCAGAATCGACATAACTTCAAATTAAGTGTATTTAGAAAGTTAAAAATAACATTCACATAACTACATAAGGTTAACCGCCTTTTATTTTTAATGTAAATCTTTAGTTATTAATTCGTAGACTTGCCGGTTCGTTGGCATTAACAATTCAGATTCAAGGCAAGATAAGATTCAAACAATTGGTTAAGTATGTGAGTGAACGAACGGGAAATGATGCGGTACCCTCAATAGTCATCTCTAAATTACATTGTTGTTCGTCGTCATAATCATAATCAGAATTCAGTGGTCCATTTGTGGGCTGTTCAGCGTAAATCTCCTCCAAGACATAACAATCATGCGTCTTAACCATCAGCAATATCCTGTTATAAATTATGGACGTTTTGACGTCAGCGCTCTATCGGGATTTGGTCCAAATTGTTACCGAATTCTGCTGCACTTTTATAAAGTAGAGAAACAACATTCAACTATGATAAAGACGGGCCAGTTGGTGTAGTTTGTCCCAATTAACCTATAGAAGCGCAATGACGTTCATTTTGGTTGAAATAAATTCCGCCAATTTCCCACCGCCGACAATGCGCGCTGATTGGTTAAGACAAGGACGCATGCACTCTGATTGGCACAGTTAAAAACAGACGACGCAGCGAGTGGTCCTTACTGTTCAAATTCAGTGACAAATCACTGTATTTGACACTGTAGTTGTGGAATTATATTGTTCAGTATTACTACTCTATAGGGATATTTCCTCGATGGTCGTGGGTTATATTCCCAACCAGGACGTGCATTTGGGTCCATGAACATGTCTGCATGTCCTGAATCTGGGCTTAATTATGTATTTACAAACTAAAAAGTAGTGTATGAAGTATATCAGTTATCTGGTTTCCAAAATACAATCCCAACTTAGTTTGGGATTAGATGTGTGAATAATATCATAGGATATGTATTTATTTATTTTAATTTATTGTTTCAGACACTTATCAACATAGCGTATTGCTCGCTCGCACTGTTCGGGTTCCTCATCCAGCGCCTGGTCTTCGGCCAGCTCCGCGTCTCCGAGGCGCAGCGAGTCAAAGACAAGTTTTGGAACTACGTGTTCTACAAGTTCATCTTCGTGTTCGGCGTGATCAATGTACAGTACATGGATGAAGTGCTGCTGTGGTGCTCTTGGTTCACGCTCGTCGGATTTCTGCACCTGCTGGGACAGTTGTGCAAGGATAGGTTTGAATATGTATGTATTACATTAGATACTAGGTTTTAAAATCCAATTAAGCTTTTTTCTTCGTGTCAGTGACAATAGAAGGTTGATCTATGATTAAAACTGTCTATTGATAACGGTAGGTATTAGTGTTGCCAGGTGTCCCGATTTGCGCGGGACGTCCCGATTTTCAGGGGTCTGGTGACACGTCCCGATTTACCCTTGATCGGGACGCCTAATGTCCCGATTTTTCACTAACCTCCTTAGGCTGTACTATATTCGACAATTTTGACAGGAAAAATGAATATATCTGATTCTGTAAGCTGTTACTACATTAAAATATTTTATATACTCTTGAACGATTTTTTTTTCTAGCCATTGTAGGTAGCTGTCCCGATGTGATAACCAAAAGCCCGATAATTTTAACCTTCCGTTCCGAAATTTGACACACTGGACCTGGCAACACTAGTAGGTATACATATACATAACATTGATCAGGCTTCTAGAAACAGGGGTAAACGCTCTCCCTTAATTGTTTAACTTCTATAAGCCATTGACTTATATATTACTAGACCTAAGCTCATTAACTTCTCAGTAACCTTTAACTTCTTAACTAACTCTTAATTCGGGTTTAGCTCCTGAACTCTTATGAGTAACAAATATACATTGGGATTGATTGGGAAGCCTTCAGCTAAGTACAGTAGGACCCAACTGATATGACTTACCGATGTACCTGCGCAGAAGATACATTTTCAAAGCGCGGGAAATGCTATTGGTCGGTTGCTGCCGCCATGTTCGCGCCGTGCGGAGGGGCGTGACTTGCGAGTGAGACACAATTAACAGCTGCACTGTATTATGAACCTTATAGTAGTGATCTAAGGTTGATTGTAAATTTTAAGCATTCTTTCGTTAATGTTCGGGTCATACTTTATTTTCTGTGCGAACGGAGATTCACGACGCGCCTTATTAGTTGGGTAATACTGTAGCTGTTTCCGAACTCAATGTTATATTTTTTATTTATATCAATGTCTCATTATGATTATGATGTCACTAACAAAATTGTGCCACTAATTGTATCGGTATATTTTTAATTGGTTGTCTTCATTATTCCTTGGCCAAGTATATCGTTTTATTTATATTTATATAGAAATGTTATTCCTTGCTCCACATTGTGTGCAAATGGGGTGTGTCGGGGATCGCGACACTAACGGAATAAATTCGTCTCTTACATATTCATGCGAACTGTGCTACCAGACAAGTAACTATTGTACTTAATTATTGCTGTTTAAGTTAATTAGCTGAATTGATAATGGAATGGAATAGAATTTAGTGCAGCCTTATGTGACATTGTACCCTTTCAGTTTCACCCGCGTACCCGAGGGATATCCTACTCTACCCTACCGTTAAGTATTTTTTAATTTTCTACGCAACTTTCGTAATTTTTTTCCGTAAGAACCTTCTCCAGAGTATTAGAAAACTTAGAAAAAAGATGGATAAAATTCTAGCAACTTGTAACCAAGATTGTCATGAATAATTTTGTTCGTATTGTGACGTAGAAGCAAAAAAAGATAAAGAAAATGAAAAAAAAAAAATTTTTTTTTTATTTCCACTTTTATTTTCTTCAAAATTCAGCTCATTCAGTGTTTTTCTCTAAGACAAAAAAAAATCATCCTGTATAGAGATTAATTCGAGTAGTCGAGTCGATTCGTATTTATGTCTCGCTGTATCTTTACGACTTTTAGATCAGTAGATCTGCTCTTCGGAAATTGAATTCATTTATTCAATGACAATGTTTACATACAACCTCAGTTTTGCATTTTGCTTTCAACTAAGACTAAATCAAATTCATTTATTCAGGTATTTATGAAGGTCACAGCTAGTGAAGTTACTGAATTAAAGATATACATTTATTTATAGGTATTCAGCCTACAATTGATTTTATTGAACACTGGATATAACCTACAAGTTTTATATCGAATAAAAATGATATTATTCATAAATATACAACGAAGTCGGGTAGTTCAGGGTGTTGCAAGCGTCGATCGATAGGCTACCGTAACATTACCATCATCAGCGCTTACCATCAGGCGGGCCGGCCCGCAACATTATGAGGCATCACTCACGCGTTACCGACCTTTCCCCCTACCCAATGAGCTCTGGCGACCTTACTCACGCGCAAGATCACGACATAAAGTTATTTGGCTGCGGTATTCTGTAAGGTGGAGGTAATTCTTCAGTCGAGCTGCTCTTTGAGCGCATAAACGCTATGCTCTACCTCTCTTATATTTTAATCTTACTCTAATACAGATTTCGATGTTGCATTTGCTGAAAAGAGCCGGCAATAAACTCGGCAGTTACTCTTTACAAAACAAGCTTAAGCAAGCTTAAAATAGATTAATTACTAATATTTATTATATAGTCTCACAGACAACAACTGAGTGCCATGCCGGAAAACTACATAGTAGACTGTCAATTGTTAAGTTAAACTAAAGGATGGTAATTTAAACACAAGAAGATTCAACACGTTATAAATAAATTCATAAAATTAGGTTAATAAATTGCAAAATGGTGGTCTCTTACAAAATAGTATGAAAGATAAATAAGTTGGAGATGAAGCGCCCTTGATCGCTGGAGCAAAAGTGTCCGCTCGCGGCTAGTCCCTGCTCCAAAACAGCTACCCGTCAATGTTGCCACTCGCTGAGAGACGACACCCGAGTTCGCCCGACAGCCGGTCAGCTCAAAGTTGCTAACACAATATTTAATAAATAAATCCATAAAAGAGAGAGTGTGAATTTTGTGAGTTTGTGTGTATGTGGAGGGTAGATACCGGATCTACTGATCCAATTCTAAAAATTCTTTCACGTGTAGGAAGCTACAGTATACCTGAGGCTACTTTTCATACGGGAAAAGATTTAAATGCAATTAATGATATTTTTTCGTCAGCTTTCGTCATCGCCGAACACAGCGCGGTGGGCACACGCGCGGCTGATATGTTTACTCGGGGGAATTCTGTCGTCGTCGGCCGCGCTGCTGGCCGTCGCCACTGTGTGGGGGCTGCCCGCCGGACGGGACACCTTCTTCTTCATGGCTGCTGAGGTAACACTTACAAACGGAGTTGCTGCACGATCATACACCTTATTACTATTACTAGGGCATCGTTGGATAAAGGATCCGATTGTGATTTCGCTAGCGTGACTCTGGGAATCTGACTGAAGGATATGATACAATTTATTAAACACTATATTTCTATTAAACTTAGTTGAAAATGTCTTGTTTATATGGTTTTTGTACAACAGTCAACATCTGGCCAAAGATGGTAATGTCCTCTAAACTATTCCTAAAAAGGCAAAACTGCAGTAGGCTGAAAAAAGAACGAAAAGAAGTGTAGTTTAGTACACCTCGAGAGAGGAGTAATTCCAGTAGTCAATAAAATTTAAAGTGGATTGTATGGAACGATCCATTAATATCTCAAGTAAACTCATTTATTCAGTTTAGGGCCTCCCTGACAAGACTGATACTAGTTATTTTATTTTAGCCATAGCAGGAAGATAATGACGACTAGGAAGACATAGATGTGTCTTATGTTTATAAGACACAATAAAGATGGTTGTGTGTGTGTGTGTGTGTGTGTGCAGTGCGTGCTGGTGGTGGTGTCGGCGGTGCACGTGTGCGCGCGCTACTCGCTGCAGCTGTACGAGGCCGACGCGGCCGGCCTGCTCGCCTACTACACACATCTGCTCTTCGATGTACGTAACATAAACTACACAAAACACACATTACACTTATTAATTATGACTAGTCATATATACATAATTAAAATGGTCTCGAGATGGGTTCGAGCGAGACTCCTCCAATAACTAGCACTTAATCTGCAATTTTAAACTGATTGCAACAAACTCACAATGAAAGTTTGACTCGGTCTGAAGTTACAATGATCGAAGTATATTTATTGTCATTTTACTACTAGGTACTACTATTAACATTTTATGGCACTTAAGTAACAAACAATGTAATTTTAGTAATGTTGTGTGCAGTCTGTGTCGCTGGTGGTGGAGCTGGTGCACGTGGTACACATGGTGGTGTACAGCAACATGCTGGTGTCGATGGCGTCGCTGGTGCTGCTCATGCAGCTGCGGCACCTGCTGCACGAGCTGCAGGCGCGCGTGCGCAGGCACCGGCTATACACCGAGCTCGCAGACCACATGAGCCGCAAGTATGTAATGTTGTGTGTGTGTGTGTGTGTGCTGTGTCGCTGGTGCTGCTCATGCAGCTGCGGCACCTGCTGCACGAGCTGCAGGCGCGCGTGCGCAGGCACCGGCTATACACCGAGCTCGCAGACCACATGAGCCGCAAGTATGTAATGTTGTGTGTGTGTGTGTGTGTGCTGTGTCGCTGGTGCTGCTCATGCAGCTGCGGCACCTGCTGCACGAGCTGCAGGCGCGCGTGCGCAGGCACCGGCTATACACCGAGCTCGCAGACCACATGAGCCGCAAGTATGTAATGTTGTGTGTGTGTGTGTGTGTGCTGTGTCGCTGGTGCTGCTCATGCAGCTGCGGCACCTGCTGCACGAGCTGCAGGCGCGCGTGCGCAGGCACCGGCTATACACCGAGCTCGCAGACCACATGAGCCGCAAGTATGTAATGTTGTGTGTGTGTGTGTGTGTGCTGTGTCGCTGGTGCTGCTCATGCAGCTGCGGCACCTGCTGCACGAGCTGCAGGCGCGCGTGCGCAGGCACCGGCTATACACCGAGCTCGCAGACCACATGAGCCGCAAGTATGTAATGTTGTGTGTGTGTGTGTGTGTGTGCTGTGTCGCTGGTGCTGCTCATGCAGCTGCGGCACCTGCTGCACGAGCTGCAGGCGCGCGTGCGCAGGCACCGGCTATACACCGAGCTCGCAGACCACATGAGCCGCAAGTATGTAATGTTGTGTGTGTGTGTGTGTGTGCTGTGTCGCTGGTGCTGCTCATGCAGCTGCGGCACCTGCTGCACGAGCTGCAGGCGCGCGTGCGCAGGCACCGGCTATACACCGAGCTCGCAGACCACATGAGCCGCAAGTATGTAATGTTGTGTGTGTGTGTGTGTGTGCTGTGTCGCTGGTGCTGCTCATGCAGCTGCGGCACCTGCTGCACGAGCTGCAGGCGCGCGTGCGCAGGCACCGGCTATACACCGAGCTCGCAGACCACATGAGCCGCAAGTATGTAATGTTGTGTGTGTGTGTGTGTGTGCTGTGTCGCTGGTGCTGCTCATGCAGCTGCGGCACCTGCTGCACGAGCTGCAGGCGCGCGTGCGCAGGCACCGGCTATACACCGAGCTCGCAGACCACATGAGCCGCAAGTATGTAATGTTGTGTGTGTGTGTGTGTGTGCTGTGTCGCTGGTGCTGCTCATGCAGCTGCGGCACCTGCTGCACGAGCTGCAGGCGCGCGTGCGCAGGCACCGGCTATACACCAAGCTCGCAGACCACATGAGCCGCAAGTATGTAATGTTGTGTGTGTGTGTGTGTCGCTGGTGCTGCTCATGCAGCTGCGGCACTTGCTGCACGAGCTGCAGGTGTGTGTGTGTGTGTGTGTGTGTGTATATGCTGTGTCGCTGGTGCATACGATGGCTGGTACACCAACATGTTGGTGACGCCATTTTTTTGTTCCAAATTAGCATTACTAACTCGAACTTTATTACCTCTATAGCAGTTAACAAACATGAAAAGACCCGAAATATGAAAAAAAACACAGGATGCAATTCGTATTGTTGATCTGTCTGAGTAAAGCTTTTTACTATTTCGTCTTACTCCTCGATTTCTGTAACTTAATTAAATATCTGATTGAATATATGATCTAGAAATCGATTTAAAATATCTAATTGTCAACAAAAAGTTATACGCAAAATATACACAACATCCATGGCTCAGTCAGTAGTAATATAGTATTTCCCCAGGGGTCAATATTGGGTCCTTATATTTTGAACATGTAAAATGACGGTCTGAGTTTTGTTTGTTTTTATTAAAAGCAGACAAAGCAGTATTCCTGTACTGTATATGAATGCTAAAATTGTCGAAGGTTTTAGCACCATACACCTGTTTAAGGTGCTCTTAATTTATAAAAGCTTTCGTTTGTAAAAATATTACTAATACAATATTTTTTTGTTGACTGTACTTTTTGTTGATTGACCTGCATTGTCATCCAATTATACCAAATATCTAGTCAATACGACCACTGGAAAAGGGTGAAATTCGTTTACCCGAACATAAATACAAACATTGCAAGTTAAATAAAAGCTAATTACGTAGGCCCCAGCCGAAGGATGTAAAAACGAGTCTAAAAGCCAAGACAAAACAAAACCTTTAATCGCAAATTTTACCTAACTTTTTTTTTTTTTTTTAATGAAATATTGTGACAACCCTCTATGTTTTTAAGAGTCCTTTTAACGATACCTCTCTGACTCTGATTTTTCATAATTCTAATGAATTTTTATATTTTTTCTTTTAATCATTCCTTCTCATTGGGTACATTAAGTGGGCTGCGTTTCTAAGACGAATACAAAGTCACGGTGTATACGTCCAAGGAAGGTCGGAACTCGGAACCCTCGTGAGACCGTGAGAATCGCACTTGACCGATGTTATTTTTAAGTTCAAGTTCGCCGTCGGTCCACCTCATTAGGTAAATGGTGCTCTACTTATCGATTTAACACTAACTCTTTTTTTTTTTCATTTGTATGTCCTCAGCTACCCAATGGCGAGTAAAGAGGAGGTGGAAAAGAATCAGGATAACTGCGCCATTTGTTGGGAGCCCATGAAGGAGGCACGAAAACTGCCCTGCTCGCATCTCTTCCACAAGTATGTCCTTGTTCTTTTTATTAAGTGACTTCTTCAACTTCAGCCTGTCAGGCACTCACCTAAAGTTCCTTAATCCTTTGATTAGACACTACTATAATTTACTATTCATATTATCTTATTTCGTAACTTTAAATATGAGAAAAAGTTCGTTGAAGCGATTGTTTTTTAGTAGTTTCAAGAGCAGCGGCGTGCGGTCGAATTAGAGGAATGGACAAATTTTGTAAAAAAAAAAAATAGCGAATTTGGTTAGTAACTAGTTATTCTGGTGGCTATAACACAGGCTTCATGCCTAGCTTAGCTGCCCGTGGCTACACATTATTTAAACCTTTCATCTTTATGCTTGTACATCGTAGGTATTTACTACTTCTGATGATACTGTGATTAGATACTAAGTTCTCAAAAATTAATGTGAAATATAATAAATGTATATTTCAGTTCTAAATGTTAAGTCTTGAATAGGGATGGGCAGGGAAAGAAAAAAATATGGGAAGAAAAGAAAAATACGGGAATATTCCCGAACGGCGGGAAAATACTCAAATGGCTTTTTGTACCTAAAAAAAAATATTATTTGATGCTTTTGATTGTTATTTCAACCATACTCGCTGTTGTACGTACCTACATTACCTACGCGCGGACCCACGCGGACCTTGGAGGAATGTCACAGTTCCCCCGGGACCCGGGACCCGGGACGGGCTACGTAAGCGTCGTGCGTGTGCACGCGTGCTCGTTCTGCACGAGAGCCCATCCCCTCTACAGTGCACATTACTGCACATGACAACCATTGTGGCGTTTTGGGTACAAGCCCGGCATAACCTGGCCGCTCACTCTGAATATGTGGATTCTCCCAACCCCACCGCCCTGCGGTTCGATAAAAACGCTACAGTATTCATTTTATAGCAACCTTTCGCTAATGAGTTAGTCTTATGACCTTGCCTTCACCAACTCCTCATTGCCGATAAGTTTATCATCGGTACTTGGCAGATCCATCCGATGGTGAAATGAGCAGTCCACCCACAACCGGACGTTGTTCTTTGCTGTTGTAGAAACTGCTCCGATGCATGGTGTGAAGTACCACTTAACTCTAAAGAGGATTCTTATACTTTTCTAGCAGTAGTGTCTGATTTTGACTCAATAGAAAAGCCGAAATTAAAGAATTTTGGTTAATATTGCAATACCCCAGTACCCCAGGAGATCACGATCACGTTGATCTCCAAGAACACATCCTGGAAAGTAGGAGTCAGAGAGAAAGGACTTTGCACTAGAACTACCGCATATAGCCTTCCACCAAGGTACCGGGTTCACTTTTGATACTCAAGACCACATGAAGTTGCATCCCCAAAAGTTTTTCTCTTCGACCTGCAATTCAAAAATTATATTTATATCTTTGACCTCAATCCACTTCTCCAATAAATTCAATCGCTACAAACTCTTCTTCGCTGGTACTAGCATTCTGCGCTGTGGTTTTAACACGTTATTTATCGTGACACGCGAGTTATCCAGTGGCAATCAATAAGGGTAGTGCTTGCGTAGTCGTAACGAAAGCAAAGTCATAAACGGTTTTCCTAGCGTGGTAAGTTCGTGAAGAACCGAACTCGCTATGGTGGGCGTTAAAGTCTCCGAGGACAATCACCCGGTTATGGGGGTACCGTTCCAGCACAGTGGCCAGTCGCTTCTTGGACGCGTTCAAAGAAGCGAGTTGTCTCAGTGTCGCCACGATGAGACTTGTAGATGCACGCCAGTCCACCCGTATATACCTACTCACCGTAGTCCACGCGCAGCCAGAGAGTAGACAGGCTTCTGTCTTCTAGGTTATTCAGACGTCGACAACAGATGCCCTCCCGGATGAATACGCACACTAGATAAGATGATACGATGTATCGCTCGGGCAGGTTATCTGTATCTCTCTCAAGATGATGAAGACCGGCGTTGATATTACTGTGGACTGACTGACCCCTGATATTGCAAAATCGGGTCCCCTACTAGCCGGCGGGCGGCCAGCGGACAGACGACTCCCCTGACCCCCCATGTCAACCCAACACGCCACACAAATC